>APFE031039874.1:0-39399 GCA_000404065.3 Pinus taeda
GCAGGTCCCCATACATCTTTATGCACAAGATCTAATTTTTTCGCTGTCCTTTTCTTTCCCAACTCTAAGGAATCTTACTCTCTTATGTTCTCCATAAACACAATTCTCACATAATTCCAAATCAACATGCTTCAAACCTGGCAACAAATTTCTTGAGTGAAGAAATTGCATCCCCTTCTCATTCATGTGCCCAAGCCTATGATGCCATAATTTTGTATCTGCCCCTGTATATGTTAAAGCATTAACATAATTAGAAATATCATTGCATAAATACAATGTACCAACCTTTTCTCCTTTTTCTATTACCATGTCTTGTTTAGTGACCTTCTAGGTTTTATCTGTAAAAGTAGTTACACAACCTTCACCTACCAACTGACATGTTGAAATTAGATTTTTCTTCAGATATGGAACAAGCCTTACCTCCTTCAATAGCCAATCATTTCCATTTTGTTATTTTATGAAAAATTTACCCATTCCAATGATTTTACAGTGTTTATCATCACCCAAATGAATTTGTCCAAAATCTCCTTGAACATAATAATGAAAATGTTTCCTATCAAGTGTGGCATGGAATGAGGCCCCTGAATCTACCACCTAGGCATCAATAATATTTTCTAAAGAAATAATAAAAGCATCTTGCAACACATCACCCGTCACATTCATTTCATGATTATTTTCTTGCTATGCATCTCCTTCTTTTCCCTTCCGAAACTTAAAGTCTTCCTTCATGTGTCCTTTCTTCCTGCATTTGCAACACACTATCCCCGATCTAGACTTGGATCTACCTTTCCTTAACTTACTGCAATATCATGGGTTCTTTCCTCTTTCTATTTTTCTTCCCCTAGTCATTGTAGTCAAAGCATTGCTTGATGTCTCATCGGAGCTTTTTCGATGCATTTCCTCACTAAGGATTTCACTGACAACATCATCAAACTTTAGAGTACTAGACCCAGAGGCAGAGTTACTAATGGCCATAACTAAACCATTCCAACTTTCTAGAAATGATCACATAAAATAACATAGCCATGAAATACCTTATTAGAGGCCGAGGATTTTTCATATAGTTTGGCCAATGTTGACATTAAGCCCTCTATTTTCTTTTCCTTTGAAATATTAGAGGCTACCAATGCTGCTAGGCACAATTGTATTATTCCAAGTTCCTTTCTGTTGAGAATATCCCATTATGTGTCCATCATACTCATCGGCTTCTTTTCTTTTCCACTCAATGGTAGGTACAAATATTTCTGATACAGATAATCTTCCATCTGCATCTGCCACAGATCCTAGTTTGGCTATTAAATTTTTCGACCCTACACCTACCATCTTCCACTTCCAGTCAAACCAGGAACCCTTCTCTCCTGCAATTTCATCAGTCAAATAGACCTTTAGCTCTCATACCAGTTGTTAAATTATATATTACAGAGAAATGGAACGCATAAAATATTGTGGAAACATAAAAAAAGAAAATGAATAAAACAAGAGAGAGACACATATATATGTGGTTCACCCAATTTGAGCTACGTCCACTGAGAAACAACTAGTCCTTCCTTTTATATTATCCAACAAAATAAAGAGATACAACCTACAACCCATCCGTTATAATTTCATCTTCTCTCTCACATAGTCTCCTCTCTCTTTGTCGCTCATAATACACATACAGTCAACTGTAATACAATTCCCTCATATATAGCAATGATTTTCCTTCTAGGGAAATTAAATATAATTTCTACCATCAGACCATCCACCTAATGAATGGCCCAGATTGACTACTAAATTACAATATTTTACAAGGAAATTATACATCTATTTTTAGCTTTGTCGACACTGCCCCTAAACCCTCACCTCGGGGGGCTCATAAAAAACGCCATTGGCCCCCTGGCAGCAAACAAATGGGAGGTGTTGCCACCCCATTATGAACTGGGGTCCAATGCGGCGATACCTTTGAATAAAGAAGATAATCAGGTTCCATACCCAACATTTCTGACCCTTCATCTTCTGATATTCATCGAGTAGATACGATTAATGATGATTATTCTCATTTACCTTGGTTAGAACCAATTTCACTCTCTAATAGTTTCAAATATACGTTTCCAATTGAAAAAATTATCATGGCAATCATGACTTTAGATGAAATGCCTTGAAATGATTATTATCATCATTCATATTTTCTATCTTACCCTGATAAAATCGATAATGATTTTTCAACTATGTTTTCACGGGAGATAATTAGTAGTCCATAATTGCAGATTTCAGTTTTTCAAATTGAGTCTGAAAGGAATTTTTGGAATATATTTGCAATGATTACCTATGGAATATTAGTTACAACAATAATTCTTGAAAATATTCACATAGGTGCCTCATGCTCAATCGATGAAATCCAAACATATAAGGCCCTATTTCAAGAATTTTGTGACATTTTTGCTTGGTCCTATGAGGAAATGTGAGGAATTGACCCAAGCATTATAGTACATGAAATTAAGACTTACCCAGATGCAAAATCTATCAGAAATAGATTATGTCCAGTGAATCCATGAAAAGCTGCTGCAATTAAAGCTGAGGTCAAGAAACTGCTCAAAGCAGGTTTCTTATACCTAGTTCTCTCAACTAATTCGGTGTCCAATATCGTACATGTTAATAAGAAACAAGGAACTATTAGAGTATGTTTTGATTATAGGGATATCAATAAGGCTTGTCCAAAAGGAAACCAACCTACTCCCTATATCGATCAAATCATTGATGAGTGTGCCAGAAATGAAATGTTTTCATTTATGGAAAGATTTTCTGGCTACAATAAAATCAGCAAACTTCCAATTGATCAACACAAAACTGCATTTATCTGCCCATGGGGGACATTTTCCTATTGAAAACTCCCATTTAGTTTGAGGAACATTGGTGCAACTTTTCAACATGAATTTTTTTATGAATTTCACGATATCAAGCATATTGTGCAACCTTATTTGGATGACTTTTCAGATCATTCAATGATATGGGAAGACCATCCAATGCATTTGAGAGAAGACTTCATCACATACCATCATTACAATATTCACTTGATTCCACATAAGTGTGTTTTCTGTGTGTAATTTGGTTGATTTCTAGCATTTTCCATTTCAAAGGAAGGCATTCATGTCGATTTGTTGAAGGTAGAGGCTATTCTAAATCTTCCTCCTCCTTCCATTCTTTGCCAACTCCAAAGTTTGCAAGGGATGATATTATCATCAAGACTACTTTTTATACTTAGACACATCTGATGCCACCATTAGCATGGTTCTAGTTCAGGAAGACGAATTGAACAAAGATCATGTGGTATATTACTTAAGTCGTAATTTGACCAAAATTGAAGCAAAATATGCACATGTGGATAAATTGACCTTGGCAGTTGTTCAAGATATCCAACATTTTTGCCACTACATATAAATAGGTAAAACTACTATGATTTCTAATTGCAAACCCATGGATTACATTCTAACTAGACAATTGTTGGGGGGTGAGTATTCCAAATGGATAGTCATCCTATAGGAATTCAATTTCGAATTCAATAAATCAAATCTAAGAAATAATTGGTATTTGTTGAACTATTGTGTGACTTTCCTTGTACTTAAATCGAGAACGTGACAGAGGATTATCTTCCCAAAGGATATCTCTTTCTAATCATTACTTTAGATCCCTAGTATGGAGATATCATCATTTATCTTCTGACCTAGATGTTTTAGCTAGAACCAAGATGAACAAATTGTCACCATATTCAGTATCAATCCCAACAATATAATATTGTTGGCAATACAATTTATCATCATGGTGTCGATTCTATTTTCTGATGATGTTTAACTCATGAGGAATCCAAAAAGGAATTGAATGAATATCATTCTCGAGCTTGTGGCGATCATATGTCAGGTTTTACCATTTCTCAACAGATCCCTCGTGTTGGGTATTTCAGGACATCTATGTTCAAAGATTGTATAACTAAAGTTTGAAAATGCCATAATTGTCAAATTTATGATCAAAAAATGCATGCACATCCTGCTCCTCTTCACCCAATCATTCTTTTTAGTCCTTTTTCCAAATGGGGCATTAATTTTCTTACATGTAACGCTCACTCTACCAAACGACATGGGTACATTATCCTTGTGGTAGATTATTTTACAAAATGAGCCGAGGCGATGGCTACATATAAGGATGATGGTGAAATAACATCCATTTTCTTGTTCAATCATGTAATTTCTTGGTTCGGAGTTCCACAAGCCATCATCACAGACCATGGTATTCATTTTCAAAACTATATATTTCCGATCTTACCACGAAGCTAGGCCTGCATCATGAAAGTTCTACTACTATTACTAGAACGAAAATGGCCAAGTGGAAGTCATTAACAAGGTTTTAGCCAGCATGATTAAATGGATTATAGGGACTCATAAACGAGATTGGAATCCAATTCTTTATCCAGCCTTGTGGGCATACCGTACCACAACAAAAACTTCAACTAGTGTTACTCCTTTCTAGCTTCTCGATTGCATGGAATCAGTTCTACCAATCGAATATGAGATATCGTCTTTGAAAATGGAAATTGAATTATTACCAGCCACTTCTGCTAAAGAAGAAATTTTCTTGTACTTAGTACGTCTCGATGAGACTCACCCTAATGTTCCATTAGCTAGCGAGGCCCAAATAAATGAGTCAAATAAAAATATGATCAGAATTTAAAACTTCATTCATATGCAGAAGTTGATTTACTGTTGTTCTATGATCAAGAGTATGATAATTTAGGCATTGGTAAATTCGAGCCCATGTGGCATGACCCTTATAGTATAAAACGTGCACTGGAAAAAGGGGCTTATGAACTAGCTAATTATGACACAATTTGTTTGGAAAAGACCAGGAATGGTGTTTACCTAAAGGGATATTATACTTATATTGTTCGATGAAACATTTGTATACTACTCTACCATAGTTTATGTGTGAAAGCTGTTAACATATTTTTGCGATTTTCTACTACTTCTCCTGCTCATCTTGTGTTACACCTGATTTGCAGATGTCGACATTCTCTCATACTTACATTGGATTTGCTGATGGCGTTAGTCTATAGCACCCTCCTTCCACATCTACCCAAGTAACTGGCCAACCAGGGTATACATGTGACACGAAGTTACTATGATATGATTTGACCTCCTAAGTCATGTTAAGTAAGTGGAACCAACGGAAACATACCATACAGACCTTCAACATTAGTACTAGGTTCCTTAGGGACCATCTCAACCTTTCTGTCAACCAGCCACTAGGTCCCACGGAGATTTTAGATCACTTGACCTCTAGATGCTCCCGTGCTATGGGCCTAATAGTGTTCAGGAGGCTCTAGATGCTCTCATGACAAGGCATGCTAGTGTCCACGGACTAAATTGCACAATGTTGTGCTAGCGTCCCTGGGATTTGAGCCACTTTTTTAGGCCCAGAGCCTAGGTAGTTTCCCATATATGAATAACACCTTCTATACAAAAAGATAACAAGGAAATGGAAATACAAATGTAATTTCTTGAATAAGACCTTGACTGGACCCGTACTTCCATGACAGGAATCTCATCAAACATATCATGAATATGTAATCTACATGTGTAACTGACAGATGTAAGTATAGGGGTCCCATACTTAGCTTATAATTGCTATGAATCATTGATTCCTCAATGCATTAGCTGCTAGTTCATCCATTAGTTCATATATACAGTGTTCATCCATTTACAAGTAAAAAAATGATGAGAGCCATACATAGCTACTGTCATAAAACATATACATAACCAGCATAATAGCAACAAAAAAACGAAGGAAATCACAACCATATAATCCACATATAAACCAGTATAATACTCATAGAAAGATGAGAAATAACCTCATATTGCTGATGCAAAATCCAAACTCAGGATAAGACTTCCATGTTTCCACCTTACCGTAGAATTGTTGAGCCAAATCTCTATTCAACCATTCTCCCTCGTGCCATATTACCAGCATGAATGTGGGATCTCATAGAACACATCAATCCAAAACCATCCAAGGCTTTTATAGGACAACCTCCTCAACCCATCACACAATGATTCCACCTCACGATTGGACATCACAAAACCATCATCAGATTGGTCTCTACCCAAGCATTCTAGGGCTCCACAGCGTTTATTCCAACCAAGGCTTCCAAGACTAGTAACTCAACCCACATTTGTTGTCAGGCTTCCCGAGCATATCTCCAACCAAGGCTTCCAGGACTAGTAACTCAACCCACAATTGGTTTCTATAGCATTTGTCCAACCAAGACTTCTAGGACTAGTAACTCAACCCAAGTTGTTACAAGGCTTCCAAAACGTTTCTCCAACCAGGGCTTCTAGGAACTGATAACTGAACCCAAGCTAAAGGAAACATGAGAACCAACCAAAACAAAACAAGGAAATAAACCCAGAATATCCATGGCTATCTAGGAAATGGAAAGGCTAGGCAATCCACTGTCAATACAGGCAATCCTCCATGCTAGTGATAGATCATGACCAATAGTCCACGTGCATATGCCATGCATGCCAAAAATAGTGAGGAAAACATATATGCAACTCGATACTTGCAAGGAACATTTGTTGTAGCTATTGATCCAAATGTCCTCTTATACTTTCTTGATCTTCCTTTGCCTTCTAGCTCCAAAACTCCCAGTATGCCATGCTCTCCAAGAGTGCTCCAAGAAAACTCTAGGTGTCCAAGAGTATGAGAGATAGAGAATAATGAGAGAGTTCCAAAACTAAACTGACCAAACTCTATGTACTGATCCTCAGAAGCCTTTTTATGAATTAGGATTTTATTTTCTTCATTTTCCATTATTATTCTTCAATTTCCTCCTCACATGCAGCGTGTGACCTTCAACCTCCCTCTTCTCCTAATTTCCATTATTTTCATAAATAAATGGGCCAAAATTCCATTTTGCCTTTCCAAATCCTTAGCCATTTCCTTTACCAATTTCCTTAGCCATTAATAACCAAATGAACACCCACACTAGGATTTCTTACCCAACATTCCTCTTGGAATAAGTGTCCCATCAATCATGGTTATTATTTTTCCTTTATTAACTTTTATTACATGGAATTTTCACTGAGGTTGTTACATGGTCGTAGTACTAGGAATTTATGTTCTGCAACCTGGGTCATTTATTTGCCCACAGTGAGTTAGTTTCTATTCATGGGATATGCCTTGGTCAAACAACGAACAATATTACTAAATCTAGCACAATGATTGAGCTATTATCTGATGCCATTGCATTTGGCATTCGTCAATTGACCGTTAGGTTAGATTCGCAACTCGTGGTATTACATTTGAATGTTTTTTATTCAGTTAGAAGCACTTTCATGTTAAGGATGTTTTTGAGGGTTCATCTCTTGGAAAGAGAATTTGATTATATTGAGTATCAACATATTCTAAGAAATTTAAAAACATTAATAGATGCATTAGCTAATTATGTCTTAAATTGGCACTTGTAAAAAAATTCTAAAGAAATTAATGCAATATTCATTCATATATTGGACGAGTTATACAAAATAGAAGTAGTAGCTTTCATTAGATAAAAGTATGTAAATAGTGTGGCTTTTACAAAAAATTTCATCCAAAGACATGCATCCCCGTGGCCTTTATTTTCTGAACATGCTGATACATTATCAAAAAATAAAAAATCTAGTCTTGAGACTAATGGGTACGCATGATGATGACCATGGTAGCATACAATATCATGTGCTACTTGTCATAGAAAATGGCTAATAGGTCTAGGAACCCCTACAATATGCCTCTCATAGCAGAGAGGAAAATCATCTATCGTGGCATTCAGAATGTCCAAAGTCATCCTCTCAAGGTTGTGCTCTATCTCTATGAGAGTGTCTGCGCCACCTCGAGGTTCTGTACTATAGGAGAAAATGGCTTCTCAACATGTCGATCATATATATGTAATACAGTTGGTATCACTGCGGCCACATCTGCATGATCATTTTGGATAATTAGCTTCAGATGCCAAAATAACAAAAAATGAAAATGTTCAAACATCAACCCGTCAGTGTCAGTCAATTCAACCTATCACCAATGATAAAATACACTCTTACAAGGTGTTGTTTGGGTGTCAAGTCAATTTTTTGTCATTTCATTGAGTCTTCAAATAAAAATTTGTTCACTGGCTGTTGATGCCTAGGTCATTGTTTCTCCCTTCACTTAATCATGGTCTTCATCACTCATCATGGTCATTCTTTTCTTTGAGGTATCATATCTTCATTAAGTGTCTTAGGTCATGAAATGGATAAATTCCTCATTTAAGGTCATGGTCTAAGGTTTCACTCCATGTGTCATCATGATACCATATGTCAAAAGAAAAACATGTCCATCATGTGATTTAGTGGATAAAGGGAGTTATCAGCTTAGGGAAAGAAAAATAAAGGTAAAGGTAATGTTTAATTTCAAATAAGACAATGTTGTAGTACACTACCTCGTCTCATCATTTCTCATAGGGACAATTTTTCTTCAAAATATGTTTTTAACCCAATGGAGAATATTTTTACAAAAGTGAAAGAGGTTTTTGTCAACTACATTCCAAGGAACAAAAACCTCCTTCAGTGTATTATTATTTTAGAGAAATGCCCAAACTACATTTTCCAGAGGAGAGTGGTTACAATTCTGTAAAGCTTGACGTAAAGATAGTGTTTCAGTGAATTTGAGCAGGTGTTGGTAGTGCTTAAGGACCCTATTGTGTAGCACACATCCTAATATTTCCAATGGTACCTTCAGATCATGATTTGGGTCAGAGGAAGGCATCCAAAAGTTCTTTGCATGTTGGTGTTGCGCTTTTGTCAGAGACACCCTAGGTTTTTGGAGTGACCTTGGGAAAATCAAATTTTCTCCCTGATGGAATGTACAAATTACATGATTGAGGTGTCCATCTTGTATCCGAATTCAAGAGATTTCCAAAGAGATATTAATTTTTCAATTTGGAGCTGTTTAAGTCCTCCAAAAGTGGTTTTCAATTCAATGTTGCACTTCTAGAGGTGGCGTTGCGCTTCTGTGAACTGCGCTACGCTTATGCCAAAGCAGCCCAAAATTCATCCAAACTCACCCAAATTTTGATTTTGAAGCTTGAAAAGCTATTTTTTTCTATTATAAGATTGTTCACAAGTAAGTATAAGTCTTTTTCTCACCATTTTCCTTTGGAAAGATGAAAGCAAATGCAAGTTCTCTTCATCTAGGGTTTAGGTGAAATTTTGATGTTTCAAGCACTAGTGTAACTGATGGTTTGGTTAGTTTTGATATTGAAAACATGTAAATATTCCACCTCACACCTCTATACATGTTTAAAACACCCTTTGATTCACTAAATAACTTATCAATCATGAGATTTCCTCACCCTTACCTAAACCCTAGCTCATACCTAGCATTTTGAGAAGATTTCCTAGCAACTATGTTTTTCAATTTCTCCTAATCATTTCTTTCCCTCATTTCATTCCATTTAAGATTCCTAAGTTTTCTACCAACCTTATCCATCTCCCAAAATTCCACTATCATAATCTCCCTTCCCTAACTCCCTCATTTCATCATTTCCTTCCTTGAGTAAGAAAATAGTCTGCTTAAGACTAAACAACTGATCATGGAAAAAGAGCAGTCCAAGATGCTACATCAAGGAGGAAAAGGTAAAGTATTGTTGGATCGTGGTGAACATGATGAATAGGAAAGTAAGGTTGAAAAGAAAAATGCAAGGACAAAAGGTCTCAAAAGGCAATGAAGAAAGAAAATAAACAAAACCTACTAAATGTAGACTTGGACATTGAAGACAGAATTGCTTTGGAAATCAGTGAAGATAGGGAGTTTTGGTTTGAGAATATCAATTTCCACCTTGAGAAGCTCCTTGGAAAGGTTAACATGGATAACATGTTGCAAAGTAATATGGCCATCCATTATTACACAAGGAATTAGGTTGCCAACATCAGAATTAAGCAGTTGAAGGCCAAACTCAAAGAAAACCATAAAAAGTAAAAAAGAGAAGTAAAACTTGGAGATGATTTCTCAGGCATCCATGAGAGATTAATATACCTCAATTTTCACTTCTGGGCCAAATTTCAGATTTTTCTAAGCATTTGTGGTTTTTGGTGAATTCTGGTGCAAAACTCTGAAATTGAGCTAGTCACATAAGAGGAACGCCTTAGCACTACGCTTTTTCCTCAGGGCACCAACTGAAAAGTGGCTTACATTTTTGGAAATATAATGGCCTCCTCTCAAAACCCATTTCATCAGGTTTCTCAGAGAGGGACAAAATTTTGAGAAAAAGAGGAAAAAGGGGTCAAAAATCAACATTTTGCCCCTCTTTTTGACAGGCACTGCGCTTCTGGAGCAACCATGGAAAATTGGATTTTTGAAGGCCTTCCCATGGTTCATTTTTAAAAATTCAAGTTGTTCTAGAAACTAGACCTAAAAATATAGTTGATCATTCTTTCAGATATTCATTTGGACCTCAGGAAGGTACCTTAACATGGGCTCAACATCGGCATTGTACTTCTGCAAATTTCTGTGTTTTTCATTTCAATTTCACTGTATAAATTTCCTAGTTTTTAGTTTGACTTGGCCAAAGTTAAAACTCTTGATGTAATTGAATTTAGTTTGAGGTTAGATGATGTAAGCATGAATAAATGGACATGATAGGTTTTTTTTTGGTTTATTAGGCCTCATTAAGGAAGTCAAATCCAAAACGAAGTCTACAAGAAATGTTTGTATTTGACCTTCTCATTCTCACTTGTTGGCTGAGAGAATATTGGAATCAGTTCCACCACCTAGGAATTAAACTCTCGAAGGTAGGAAAGTGGTTCAATTGATTCTATATGTATCATTTCTCATTCAGAGAGGAGGATTGGACTTTGTGGAGAAAGCTTGTATACTTATGTTTTCTTCAACTAATACAGGAGCAATTGCAGCTATATTTTAGGAACTCTAGCTCAGTGAGTCTGTGGTGTTTTTTTCTCTTTATATCATTTTCTAATGGATAAATCATCTCTCTTTACACTATTTATCTTCTTCCTAAGAATGTCCTCGCATTTATATAGACAGGAATCTTAAATTTAAGCTCGGTTTATGTGGAATTCATACTTGTGTTTCCTTTCTTCTAAAGCTAATGAATTCATGCTTTCACATGCTCATTAGTTTCTTTTAAGCTCATAAATATATACTACATTGACAAACACTCCAATTTCACCATGCCACACAGATATCTATCTCCTATCTCCTATTTATACTTGTCTCTGCATACTTGAAGCCTAGACCTAATTACCTGCTCTAAACCCTAGTCCAACAAACCTTAAAAAACTAAATCCACAAGAACTCAAAACAAACTTATATATCTAGCCTAAAACCTATCTCTTCACATATATTCATTGACAAATCCTTTTAGAGATCCCTGTCTAGCTCAGTAGGGCTAGAAACTGAGCTGAAAATGGTTCAAGGTTACCTCTTTCGATCTCCTCCTTAGCTTAGGAAGTTATAGAGGATAACACAACCAAAATGTGAAATTTTAGCTATAGCACCCCACTACATTCCAAAAGGCAATGGCATGGTCGGATCTCTTGTGTAGTGCATCCCTCCATACAGAAAATATTTGATCATAGTGATGATTTTCCAACCAATCAAAGAAGTCACGAGTAAATATGATTGTTGGTAATTCACAGCCTCCATGGCATGCCATAAGTGTAACCCATTTTAGCATGTGAGGATCACTAGGACCTCCTCTCTCTACAACTACCTATGGAGCCAGGAGAGGAATCTTTCCCTAAAGAAAATGAAATAATGAAGGCACCACAGCCAGAAATTTCGAGTTTACCCATTTTGAACTTGGTTAGTTGCCCCTCTAGATTGGCAACTACAACCTCACTCGAGTTAAATATGATACCTTGAAAACAATCCACAGTGGTTTGCATCTGAGCCTTCATAAAAAAATGCAACGCTACACTACCACATAGGAGCACTTATTTCATGGGAAGGTTACTTATCTCATGGGAAATATTACTAAATCCAATAGGTATTCTCATCTACTATATCTCTTTCCCCTCAACCTTAACTAGCCTAGGAATAACATTACCTTTTCCATGCTGTTTCTTATGCTATCACAGTGCCCTCTTGGGATCCATCATAGGGATCCATCATAGGTTGGCTATGAAACCTCTGAGCAACTAACACCAAGAATAATTCTCTGATAAGCCAAATACGTCTCTAATAAGTATCTAGTGTTTTAAGCATAGATTCTTTAGAAGATATCGTGACATTTACTTATTGTTTTGAAATATTAAACTACCATTGAGTAAATATTGTTTCTGATATAGTTTTCGTTCCACCTGATTTACTATATGTAAAATTCCAAAAAAAACAAAAGACAACGTAAATAAATAGAACATAGCTTTGGTAGAGTTTGAATAAACCCTCGCAAGACATATCAGTATAGTAAATCAATCATTACTATATCTTTCTAGTAAATAAACCATCACAGTACCACGCTTTTCTTCAAACCATTGATATATAAATCGATTGTTACATGATGTATACTCACTGTTGTATCATTGCAATTGCAAAATAACCAAATTCTCTAGTTGTTTCATATATATATAGAGAGAGAGTAAGTTTATGATATGTCTTCATTCCACTTGTAAAATTCAAAAAACAACAAAAATATCTAGAACATACTTGTGCAAGGCTTTGAATAAACCTTAGCAAAACATATCAGTATAGTAAATCATTAGTTAATATATCATTGTAGTAAATAAACTGTCACACTGCAATTGCAAAATCGATTGTTACACTGCAATTGAAAAATAACAAAATACTTGTTTGTATTCTTTATTTATTTATATTACATATATATAATATAATATATAAATATATATATATATATATATATATATATTATAATCTTTAATCTTTAGAGAAATTAAATCTACTTTCTTAATAATAAATCTAGAATTAAAATAGACTGGTTATAATCAACCTATATTATCATTTATTAGCAATAACAGTGCCCACCAACTTAGTATTTTTTCCCATACTTATATTCAGTAGTCAAAAGAAGAGTATATTTATATGTGCTCTATCTTTGAGAGTGTTTCTGCAACCTTCTAGTTCTATAATATAGGAGAAAATGGCTTGTCACCATGTCGATCATATCTACGTAAGGGCCACATCTGCATAATGATTTTCGATAATTAGTTTCTGAGGTTAAAATAACAAAAAATGAAAATTTTCAAAAATCAATGAAAATGTAAAATTTTATGTATATCACTCCACTGCATCCCAAGAGGCAATGGCATGTGGTGGATCTCGTGCGTAATCCATCCCTATATACGAAAATCATAATGATATGATTTTCGAACCACTCAAAGAAGTCAGGAGTAAATCTTATTGTTGGTCCTTCACCACCTCCATAACATGCCATAAATGTAACCCATTTTAATATGTGGAGGTCACCAGGCTCTTCTCTCTCTACAACTACTTGTGAAACCAAAAAAATCTTCCCCAAAACAAATGAAATAACTAAATCACCATACCCAAAAATTTTGAGTTTACCAAATTCTAGCTTGCATTCCTTGTTTTATATATAAGACAAGACCCAAAAATTGAGAGTAGATCATATAGTAGATTGAGAGTAGATTCATCTTAAATTAAATATTAAACAAAATGTAAAAACTCATGAATTAATAAAAGAATCTTGTAAAAATTAAAATTTGCAAAAAATAATTAGTTTCATTTCAATTCTAGATTTATTAAGTGTTTAGAAAGATGAAATCTTTTTTAGTAATAGATCTAAAATTAAAATAAATCGAGACTGATTATAATCAATTTATATTATCATTTATTAGCAATGACTGTACCCACCAACTTCTTATTTTTTCTTATACTTATATTCAATAGTCAAAAGAAGATTATATGTGTAAAAACCAACTTCTTAAATTTTTCCTGAATAGCTAAAGGAAGATAATATGTGTACCCTAATTATCAAATGTAAGAATTACTCAATATTCAAGCTAATTACTCAAGATTCAGTAAGGGAAAAATCACAATAGGATTAAACATTTAAGAAATATGATGCTAGTGACAATTACAAGAGACACCATGAAGAAACTTGGTTCCAACATTCCCCCATAATGCTTAGGGTGAGACTTAGGTCCATGCTCCATGCCATCATGCCTAAAGGGCCAGTAGTGTAGGGATTTGTTCTAAATTACTCGGACATGGCTTAGGCCACTCAAGCCAACAACCCATAATTTGTCAAGGGCTGTATGGTTGCACCTATATCTTGCTCTTCGTGCTCACATTCTGTCCCTTCCATATTTGTGAGGTCACATTCTCTCCATTCCATATTTTTGGTTCAAAAGCCTGCAATTAAAGATAAAATATCATTACTGAATGAATCATGGAGAGAATTAGCAAAAAGTTTGGGTGTTTTCTATCTTATTTTCTTGTTCTAGGCACTCTATGCAACTGACTATTGTGAATAGTGGGCATGTGCATGGTTTTTTAGTTAGAAATGGGCATGCCCGATAAGGGCAACCTATGCACATCTAGGGCAAAAAATCATTTTGAAAACCTTCCCTAAAAAACCTAAATCTACAATGAAAATCTAAATAAATGGCATGAAAATGAATACCTCAGAAAGACAATCTACCTAGAGAAGATGGCTCCCTATTTCATCCAACAGTTTGCTTGTATTAACTAATATAGAACTAATTAACTGTTATCACCAAGCAACACTTCCAACTCTAGAACATATACATGAATACCTTTAAATAAATTTGTGTATATATTTGCTTCTTATACATAAAAAGTGCATACACATCTCAAGACATATTATGCACTAGGTCATGTTACCAACCCATATATCACTGAAATTTCATCAAACTATGTTAATCATTAAATAATAATAAATATACTTAACCAAAAACTACAACATCAATCAAACCATATTTATCCATACAATATTATGCAATATTCAGGAGTACAACCTATATACAGATCTAAATCAAAATTATCTTTGCAGACACACATTCTACATACTTCATTTTCAAAATCACATATCTCAACTAACACATTCAAATCATAGCTCCACTATGACCACATATTTTGCATTAATAAATGCTTAAACATAAACAAATCAGTCAAAAATATTAATTAATATTAATTAGTTCTCAATACTAGTTGAGATTTTTTAGATTTGAGCTTTGAACATTCCTTTGAAAGAATGCCTGCATATATGCCTTTAAGGCAGGCAATTACCATGGAAAACATCATAAAGGCATGAAACAAACCCTCCCAAAGATGTTTTTACTATCCAAGTTAAATATTCTGATGTACACACCTCATTTTACAACATCAATACATGTCTCTTAGACATTTCATGTAAAATAATCAATACATGTCTCTTAAACATTTCATGTAAAATAATGAAAGATGATATTTATCCTCAATCAATAATAAAAAAAAATCATAAAACATGAACTCATACACAATAACACTAAATACATAAAACAATGTACTAAATGCACAATAATTAATCTCATCTTTTAAAATGAAAGAAGTTGTGTGAATAGGAACACTTATTTCATGATAAGGTTACTTATCTCATGAAAAGGTTACTTATCACTCACAGCTGTTTTATTTATATATAGATAGATATTAAGTTTCTGATCTGTCTTTCTTCCACCTGTAAAATTCCAAAGATAACAAAAATAACTAGAACACAGCTTTGGCAGACTTCGAATAAACCCTAGCAAAACATATGAGTATAGTAAATTATTCGTTAATATATCATTCTAGTAAATAAACTGTCACACAATACCATGCTTTTCTTGAAAGCATTGATATATAAATCCATCGTTACACAATACCATGCTTTTCTTGAAAGCATTGATATATCATTCTAGTAAATAACAAAATTCTAGCTTGCATTCTCTTATAGTATCTTACAGAATAGTAATTTGCAATTAGGAAATACGTGACTTTAACAATAATAAAAATTGAGTGAGTTCAGTTATGGAAAGCCCCACTGAACTTCACGCCTCATTTCCTGCTCCTCGTGTGGTGTAAGATCATTTTGAATGTTCAACAACTCTCGCATTTCTTCGACTGTTTCACAGGCCGCAATTGCGTCGGCAATAGTTTGACAGACCAAGTCGAGAAGCGTCGTGATGTCCAGATAATGGGCGGCCTGTGCAAGTTGGAACAGAGTCGAACGATCAACATTTACAAACTCAACATCCCATGGGTCAACCACGCCTTGGGTTGTACGATGTACATGATATGTGCAATATTTGATAATCTTTTCTAAAATGTGGCTGGACACACACGGAAGAGGAATGGGATTTTCAGTGCCTACGACGTCAATAAACTTCTTTATTATCCCCGACTGCAACGCCACGGTTTCTGGCACCTCGAATATTTGGCCATTGGAGCTCTTCACACTCACAATTTGATCATTCCGTAAGTCCGCCTCCATCTCCATTTCCATTTTCATTTCAATTTAACGTTGCAATATAACGTAGGGATACACTATATTAAATTAACTTCGATTTTCTGATCATCAAAGATAAGCAACCAAGGATGTTCTTGCTATGGTTTCTATTTGTATTTGTGAAATCAAACGAGGGTATATATAATGTACCCATGATTGTGATTGATCATTGGTCAAGATCAGAGTCGGCTGTGTGCCCAACCCCTTCCTTCCGGTAATCCCGCCTCAGAATTATGAGCCGGTGGGCAGCCAGCTTTACCTTTCCTAAAACAATATAAAAACACTCTTACTAATTAATTTAATATTGGTTAATAGTTAATTTGGATTTAAAGAAGTAAAATTATTGAAGGAGTAAATGGTTAAGTATATGTGTTATTTCTTAACAAATTACAAGTTCAAGAAAAGGATATATTATATATGCTAAGTAAAAAATTGTATTTTTTACTTCTCATTTCAATAAAGGATATTTTTTGTGGTGCCAAAATAAAATAAAGAAATAAAAATAACTTTATAAAAATAAAAACGAGCTATAGTATTGATCATTGTATTAAAAATAAAAATGAGCCATGGTATTGCCCCATGGCCTTGATGTGAAATATACGTTTATGAATATTTATATAATCTATAAAATTAATGATTATAAATATTGTAAATAAAAAACTTGGAAGGGGGTCTTGAACCTATATAATTAGTTTTCAGGACTTCCTTGTAAGTATTTGAATGGAACACATGTATCACGAATAGGTTTTCTCCATTAGGCATGATTGTCCACCAATAAAGAGAGTTAGGAGAAAACTATGGCCTTAAGCCCATATTGGCATTTTTTGAGCTCAAGCACTATGAATAATGCATAAAATCGATTATGTGAGCTCTTTATGAAGTATTTATCATTCGGGTTATGTAAGATAATCATTCACGCTTTTATTATTTAATGATAGCTAGAAAGCTAAAAAACTAGAGATGAGTTGATGATGTAAATATTTAGTTTTATTAATGAAAAATATTTTTCTCTTGTTATTAACACTGTTGGTAATGTGTGAAGAGTTGTGATGTAGAACTTAAGGCCTAACTATCAAGGAAACAATTGGAATTCTTTGTGCCTAAGAGGGGGGCATAAACAAAACCTCACCCTTTCATGGTGTGTGATTAGGTCCAGACCTTACTCAATCATTCAAGGTGAGTAATCAAGTCCCCTCTACAAGGAACTCACTCAACCCTACCTGGCGAGCATTCTAGGCCTCTTGGACCATACTCCCCTTCATGAGAATGCCCATCTATGGTCTTATCAATTCACCACTCTCTCTCAATGATGGGAGTAATCTCGACAAGCCCTATCTTATCTCTGAAGTACACGAACTTCTCTCTAGGCAACGACTTTGTCAGAACATCAATTGTTTATTCATCAGTGGAGATGTAGCAAAGCCTTATCACTCTCCTTTGTAACATGTCATAGATGTAGTGGTACATGATCTCAATATGCTTTGACCTATCATGGAACATGGGATTCTGTGAAAGCTTCACACAACTTTGATTATTGTAGTACATCACTGTCAGTTCTAACTCTTGGTTGAACAATTCCGCAAACAAATTTGGAATCCACAATACTTTTCTACATGCTTCATTTGCTGCAATATATTCTACTTCTATAGTTCTAAGTGCAATAGATCTATGCTTCCTGCTCATCTAATATATCATGGTAGAGTGTAAATTGAAGCATACACCTGAGGTGCTCTTCCTATCATCAACACTTCCTACCTAGTCAACATTTGTATATCTCTGAAGTTCTTGTTATTGTTGTGCCCTTACATTATTATTGTTATGTAGGTCCTGATTGTAATGTGACCCTTTAGACTCTTATACATACCAAGGAGGTCTTGTCATTTGTAGCATCCAAGAATTGTTCATTTATGTGATGAAAAAGGATGTTTTTCGCTCAAAAAGGATTATTTTCAAGTCATTGATCTATATTTTCTTCTGTTTTCTTATCTGGTTACAAAACGTTTATTATCCAAACTTTTGATCTTAAGATTTCGTTGCTTCACATAGGCCTTCCTCAAATTTTTGCTATAACGTTTTTTTTCTACAAGGCTTCAGAAGCTTAAATTCTGACCACATAAATCCAAAATATTTATGAACATCTTGTAAGAAAATCAAAGCTTGGTTCACTATATTCTTGTAGATATGGTTCATTAATGTTACGATATTTGTATGCTCTAGAATTTAGTCTCAAACAGGTGACTGAGGGAAATCGTCATAAATTTCGTTTTGAGTATCCATATTAAATTTCATAAAAGTTGGTTGAAAGTGAATGAACTTTAGTTTTTGGGGTACCATTTTTAGGGCCAAAGGTTGAAAGAGGGACATGTGGAATTTTGTACAATCTATCTCTACTAAACTAGTCCATAAGCAAGTCATGTTGGGAGAATTGGTCTAATTTTATCTTGAAGGATCCAATATCAGTCTTGTTGGTTGTGGAGCTTGATTATCTTTTTTATTCAGAAGTATCAATGGATTGGACCCTAGTTCGTAATGGGGCAGCAACGTCGCCCATTTTTTCACCTCCAAGGGCGTCCAGGGGGGGAAACAACATATAAATATCTATGGGAGTGTGTGTAGAGGTGCCTTCGCAGGTAAAAATAGAAGTCAAATTTCCTTGTAAAATATTGTAATTTTGTAGAATCAATCTAATTCCTTCATTAGGCAGATGATCTGATGGTAGAAGCTATGTTTAATTTAGGGTTTTTCCCTATAAGGCAACCCCTCACTATATATGAGGGAATTTTATTACAGCTATGTAGATGTGTATTCTAAGTGACAAGAGAGAGGAGATTATGTGAGAGCAAAGAGGAAATTGCAACGGATTTGCTATAGGTTGTATCTCTTCATTTTGCTGGATAATATAAAGGAAGGACTGGTTGTTTCTCCATGGACGTAGCCCAAATTTGGTGAACCACGTATACATGTGTCTCTCTTATTTTATTCATTTTTCGTGTTTATATTTATGCAATATTTTATGTGTTCCATTGCTTTGTAATATATAATTTTCTAACAAGAATAATTGGTAGGGTTGGAAAGAGGACATAGAGGGATACCATAGGATGAAATTTCAGATCTTGGGAGGCTGAAATCACAAATATACAACAATTTCAAGTTCAACATGACCAACAAGCTCAAAATCAACCACTAAAAGTTGTGTATATTTAAATTTTCATAAATTTTGTTTGAAAGATCAGTTTGAAGTGATTCAAATGGCATATTGAAGTATATATATCATTTATTTGTTCCAAAATGCCTCGTAAACAAAAAAATTATAAACCCATTTATCCCTCAAAAAGCTCTACTATAACGCATGAAGAGGAAGAAATTTATCATGACATATCAAAATTACAGGACCAAGTGCAACAAAGTTTTCTCTAGCAAATAACAAAAAAAGATGAACTATATGGATGGCTTAAAATTAGAAATGAAAGACAACATGGATTATTTAAAAGTAGAAATGAAAGGTGACACTGATGGTTTAAAATCAAAAATAAAATGTGTCATTAACAATTTAAAAGCAGACAAGGAAGGGTTGAAGGAAGGTTGACAAAGTTGTTGCAAGAAAGGCTTTCTAGTAGTCACAAAGAATTCCGTGAAAATAAGGATGAGGACAAATAGAAAATGAATTATTATTTTAGAGACTTTAACTTAGGGATGAAGATCAACTATATTCCAAATATCAATATAAGGAAGTTTGATGTCAAGGATTCGGTAACATGGATACGACAGATGGAGCAATTCTTTGATCTACATGATGTGCCACACCCACAAAAGGTACACATTGCATATTTATATTTAGATCCATATCAATTTGTGTGGTATCGATGGAATTTTCTCGTAAATCAATTTTCACTTGGACAATTTTTAAGTATGAATTGATAGCACATTATGAGGATACAAAGAGTATTACCTTCTTTAGAAAATTGATAAATCTCAAGCAAAAGGGTTCAATAGTGGAGCAAATTTAGGACTTCCAAAGATTGAATATCAAGGCACTTGATATTCTAGAGGATCATATTATTGATGTCTTCATAGGGTCTTTAAAGGATAACATCCAACATGAGGTTTGCCTTTGGGAAGCTAATTCAATGGGAAAAGCATTTAGGGTGGCAAGAAAATTTGAAAGGAAAATGATGGAAACAAGGAGGTATACCACTCATAACTATAAATATGGAAGTTTTTTTTCTCCTAGCCTAACACAACTGACAAGGTTGACGTCACAACAACATGAAGAAAAAAGAGCAAAAGGGCTTTGTTACAGTTGTGATGGCAAATACACTAAAGTTCATAAGTGTGTCAAGATTTCTTTTTTTTACATATATTGTGAAGAGGAGGAAGAAAATGAACAACAAAAATCAAAAGAAGAGGATATACACTAGGAACCAACCCTAGAGAACGAAGAAACGAAACCAAAAATATCTCGTAATGCATTGGCAGGAACTACCACTGCTCAAACTCTCAAGATAGAAGGATATATCAAGAAGAAAAAGGTAATTTTGTTGATTGATTCAAGTAGTACCCATAATTTAATTCATTGTAAGATAGGCAAGGAATTGAATTGATTTATATATCCAGTACCAAAGTGTAAAATGATGGTTGCAAATGGAGGAACTAAATTTCTCAGTGAAATGCCGTAATAGGAAGCTAACCATGGGGGAATATATATTGAATATCCCAATGCTTTCCATTCCAATGGGTGGTACTGATCTTTTATTATGAATCCAATGGTTAGAATTTAGGGGACAATATATTTTCATTTTTAAGATTTTTTTATTTTGGTAATGAAAGGAAATTGAATTAAGGAGTATCATAGGGGAACCAGGGAATATAATCAGTTCTAATGGCATGAAAAATATTTTTAAGAAGGGAAAACAAGGCATAATTGCACAATTATACTCACTCAACGTTCAAACAGTGAAATCATCTATTTCTCCAGATCCCCAAAGAGTCTTGGACAACCATTCCAAGGTATTTGAGACTCCCAAAGGTCTCTCACCTATTCGTGATCATGATCATGCTATTCACTTGATTCTAGGAAGTGTTTTGCCAAACATAAGACCTTACATATATCCTTATAGCCATAAGAGTGAAATTGAACATATGGTTGCGGAAATGCTAGAGGTAGGTATAATTCAACCTAGCCAAAGTTATTTCTCTTCTCTAGTAGTATTTGTGCACAAGAAGGATGGATCATGGTGTATGTGTCCATAATATAAAGATATCAATAAGCTAACTATTAAAGATAAATTCCCCATCCCGGTCATTGATGAATTCTTGGATGAATTACATGGAGAAATTTACTTCACAAAGTTGGATCTTCATCCAAGATATCATCAAACTAGAATGAAAATAGAAGTCCGAACTCATGAAGGTCATTATGAATCTTTGATCATGCCTTTTTTCCTTTCTAATTCACCTTCCACATTTCAAGGATTCATGAATTCCATTTTCAAATCCTTTCTTAGAAAAATTGTGTTAGTATTTTTTGATGATATACTAATTTACAACAAGCCTTGCAAAGATCATGTTCAACATGTTGACAAGGGGCTTAAAATATTGGAGAAGAAACAATTGTATTATCTCCAGAAGAGTAGAAAAAATGGGTCACAAAGATGTTGAGTTATGAATTGAAATCATCTACAAAAAAGGGAAGTCAAATTTGTGAAAACTTATGAATCCAACAAACCAAAAATCATATTGTAGTAAACTAATTTGCATCACCTACTTGTGATCTTCAGTCTAACAAGTCATTTTCATAATTATTCAGAAAATATTAATGCAAATACATTGCAGCCTACACCAATATACAGATCAAGTACTGAAAAAATAAATGAGATAACCACACAAAGGACACACTTATTTTTGGACTAAATGTCCCTGGAAAAACCCAGCGTGGTGAAACCAGTGCAACAGATGTGAGGGTTTTATTATTAAGAATATTTTTTAATACAACTAGGGTGCCTAATTTGGCTCACCCAACAAAGAATAAACATGACAAAAGTACCTCTTTTCCAAGACAAATATTTTGGCGAATCCGATAACTAGATGACATAGGTGACTATGTTTTCTCTAGTGCTATGCAACAATGGCTGCTCCCAGCTCTATGCTAAAACTGCGTCACCTCCTCTAGAGGGAAAAATGGTCACGATGGAAGTTGAAGTTGTGGATGCTCAACTCGATTACAACCTTTTCCCTAGTTGAATTTGGACCTACACTATGTCAACAGTGGTCTCATCACTATTTCGAATAATATAATTTCCTCACAAAGGAAAAATTTTCAAAGTAGACTAGTTGTCTTACTACAATTCAGACCCTAACTCTATGGGTAGCATACCTTTTTTCTGAAAAAAGAAACACTCCTTATTAATATATTGGTGTTGGCTTACTCAAAGGCTCATCACTGATGGGAACCTTTGCAATGCCTCCACCAAATTTTCCTTCTAATATTCCTGAGGTTAACATGATTACGTAAAGCTCTATGGAATCCTTTTATATGTTGATAGTGCCTTTAGAGTCTCAATTATCCTCTTGTACCAATGAGATGACTTTGAGACCTTCTGAGATGTCTTATTAGGTAGTACAATCATTTTCCTGTTACAAAACTATATATTACAGAGCAATGGAACATATATAATATTGCAGAAACACAAACACAGAAAATGCATAAAACAAGAGAGAGACACATATATACATGGTTCACCCAATTTGGGCTACGTCCATGGAGAAACAACCAGTCCTTCCTTTTATATTATCCACCAAAAGGAAGAGATACAACCTACAATCACTCTGCTATAATTTCCTCTTTTCTCTCACATAGTATCCGCTCTCTTTCTCTCTAATAATACACATACATTTAGCCACAATACAATTCCCTCATATATAGTGAGGGGTTGCCTTCTAGGGAAATTAAATATAACTTCTACCATTAGATCATTCGCCTAACGAAAAACCCAAATTGAATACGAAATTACTGTATTTTACAAGGCAATTTTACATCTATTTTTAGCTTAGGGGGTGCTACCCCCAAACCACCACGTCGAGGGGGCCTCATAAAAATTGTCATTCCCCCCATGGTGGTGAAAAAATGGGTGGCGTTATCACCCCATTATGAACTGGGTCCAATGCAGCAATCCATCTGAATAATAAAGATAATCATGCTCCACACCCAACAATCTCCCACTTGGATACTGATTATAGCAACTCCACCACTACTTCATTTGTTAAAAAATGACTCTGCTTTGGACCTGGTTGTTTCTCATCTTCATCATCATACTAGAAAAACCAATTGAAACTGAGCATAATCTTAGTTTCTCACTAGTTACAGTTTTTCTTAACATATTTGTAGGATTATGGCAAGTGCATACCTTTTCCAACTTCAACTATCCATCTTCCAACAATAATTGTATGAAATGGTACTTGAGTTGCATATGTTTAGTCTTGGAATGAAATGTTGAGTTCTTTGCAAGATGAATGGCACTCTAGCTATCACTGTATAACTATCCCAACTCCTTCTTCTTACCCAATCCAGAAACCTTTGTAACCACATCGTTTCTTTACTAGCCTTTGTGGTAGCAACATACTATGTTGTTGTCATTGAGAGTGCAACAACACTTTACAATTTTGCAACCCAACTGATAGTTCTTCCACCTACAGTAAACACATACCCTGTGGTGCTCCTCCTGTTATCTCTATCACCTACCATATCTGCATCAACATATCCCTGTAGAGCAATGTTTGAACCACCAAATCATAATGCTTGATATGTGGTACCTCTCAAATACCTGAGAATCCACTTCACTTCCATCCAATGTTCTTTTCATGGATTGTTCATGTACCTTCTTACAACTCCCACTACATGTGCAATATCAGGCCTTGTGCAGAACATTGCATACATTAAGCTTCCAACTACTAATGCATATGGAACTTTAGACATATATCTGTATCTTCATAAGTCCTGGGATACATGCCCTTACTTAGTTTGAAATGGCTAGCAAAAGGTGTACTAGATGGTTTTGCATTCTGCATATTAAATATTTTCAGCACCTTTTGTTTTTACTCACTTTGAGACAATGTTAATTTGTGATTTTTCCTATCTCTACTTATCCTCACGCCATGGATTTATTTTCCATCACCCAAATCCTTCATTGCAAATGAGTTTTCCAATTTTATTTTGAGCACATTTACTTCCTACATGTTAGAACATGCCATAAGCATGTCATCTACATACAATAACAATATAATATAGCAGCCATCATTTTTCCTTTGGAGATAAACAAAAGGATAAGAATGACATCTATTATAACCTTGTTCAGACATAAATGTGTCAAATTTTAGATACCACTACCTTGGAGCCTGTTTTAAGCCATACAAGCTCTTCTTCAACCTACAGACTAGTTTCTCCTTCCCTTTGACCTCATATCTTTATGGCTCCTGCACATATATCTCTTCCTCCAAATCCCCATCGAGAAAGGCCATCTTTACATCTAACTACTTAAGATGAAAATCTTCTACTACTACTAGACTTAAAATAGTTATGATTTAAGTCATTTTAACAATAAGAGAAAATATCTTATCAAAGTCTACCTTTTTCTACGCAAACCCCTTCACCACAAGTCTAGCTTTATACCTTTTTCTACCCCCATCTTCTTCCTTCAACCTGTAAACCCATTTATGGGAGGTGTTGCCACCCCATTATGAACTAGGGTCCAATGCGACGATACCTCTCAATAAAGAAGATAACAGGCTCTGTACCCAACATTTCCGACTCTTCATCTTCTGATATTGATCGAGTGGATACGATCAATGATGATTATTCTCATTTACCTTGGTTAGAACTGGTTTCACTCTCTGAGCCTTTCAACTATACTTTTCTAATTGACAAAATTATCATGGAGGTCATGACCTCAGATGAAATTACTTGAAATTATTACTATCATCATTCATATTTTCTATCCGACCTTGATAAAATTGATAATGATTTTTCAACTATATTTTTATGTGAGATGGATGAAAGTCCATAATTGCTGATTTCATTTTTTCAATCTGAGTTCAAAAGGAATTTTTGAAATATATTTGCAACGATTACCAATGGCATATCAATTAAATCAAGAATTATTGAAAATATTCACATAGGTGCCTCATGTTCAATCGATGAAATTCGAACATATAAGGCCCTATTTCAAGAATTTTGCAACATGTTTGTCTGGTCCTATGAGGAAATGCGAGGAATTGACCCAAGCATTATAGTACACGAAATTAAGACTTACTCAGATGTTAGGCCCCTATACTACTAGTGTAACCCCTTAATGTTATTAGTACAACATACTTATTATATTGATGTACCCACGTAGTGCCTATATTGTTACTATTGTGCCCCATAGAAGCCCACTATTGTTATTATTGTGCCCTTACATTATTATTGTTATGTCGGCTCTGATTATGTTATGACCCCTTAGACTCCTATATAGAGAAAGGAGGTCTTTTCATTAGTATCATGGAAGAATTGTTCATTTATGTAATGTAAAGGAGGTTGCATCTTCATATTTAGAACTAGATCAATTTTTATGGTATGAAGGGCTTTGTTCTCGTAAACGACTTGTTACATGGTCAATTCTCACAGACGAAATGATAGCACATTATGAGGATACAAAGAGCAACGCCTTCTTTAGAGCAACACTACAACAATTGGAAAGAGTAAAAGGGCTTTGTGACATAGTGGAAAGTAAAATTATGGAAACAATGAAGTCTACCCCTCATAGCTATAAAGATGGAAGTGTTGTTTCTCCTAGCCTTCCACAACCTACAAGGGTTACACCACAACAATTGGAAGAAAAAAGAGAAAAAGGGCTTTGTTACAATTGTGATAGCAAATGCAGTAAAGGTCATTAGTGTGCTAAGAAGAAAATATTTTACATAGAGTATGCAGAGGAGGAAGAAAAGGATCAAGAAACATCAAAAGAAGAGGATGTACGCCAGGACCCAACCCCAAAGATAGAAGAAATGAATCAGACCATATCTTGTAAATCATTGACAGGAATTACCACACCTCAAACTATCAAGATAGAAGGACATATCAAGAAGAAAAATGTTCAAGAAGTGAAAGATCACATTGAGCATCAAGAAATGAATCCGACCATATCTTGTAAAGGATTGGAAGAAATTACCACTCCTCAAACTCTAAAGATAGAAGGACATATCAAGAAGAAAAGGTTCAAGCAGTGAAAGATCACATCGAGCATGAACAACAAGTTCTCCAACTTTTAAAGGATAACACCACTTTGGTGCAAAATCAAACAAAACAATAGGTAGATCAACATCGTAGTGAAAAATGTTTTGATGTAGGTGATTGGCTATTTTTACTGCTACATCTCAAGCAAGCTATTTATGAGAAGGAAATGTTGGCAATACTACATGAACTTAAAAAATGGCAACCTTACCGAATGGGAATATTCTTCAAGGATGAGGATGTGGAAGCGTTGTTTTGTGCTATTTCTATTATCCAACCATATTGGATAAACGAAGCAAGGGATGAATGGAAGAAGGACGAAGAAGTATGGCCACTTATTCAAAAGTTGCAAAAGATGCCAATTCAAACAATATTGTTGGAAATTGAAGAGGAAAGAAAAATCATATTGGAATCTAGAGTAGTCACATAAACAACAACCCAACAGCTACGAAATCGATCAATTTTAGAGTATCTCATCAAGTGGAAGAACTTACCCACTGAAGATTCCACATGGAAGGACAAGAATTTTATACAGAAGCATCAAGAACTACTCAAGCATTGAGGACAACACTTTTTGAAGGAGAGGGGCATGTTAGGCCCCTATACTACTAGCCTAACCCCTTATTGTTATTAGTACAACCCACTTATTATATTGATGTATCCACGTAGTGCCCATATTGTTACTATTGTGCCCCATAGAAGCCCACTATTGTTATTATTGTGCCCTTACATTATTATTGTTATGTCAGCTTTGATTATGCTATGACCCCTTAGACTCCTATATATAGAAAGGAGGTGTTTTCATTTGTATCATGGAAGAATTGTTAATTTATGTAATTTAAAGGAGGTTGCTCCCTTGAAGAGGTTGAATTCTAAGGCTTTGATCTATCTTTTCTATCTTTTCTTGAGCTGGTTTCATAACATCAGATGCCAAATCTATTAGAAAGAGATTATGTCTAGTGAATCCATGAAAAGCTGCTACGATAAAAGCTAAGGTAAGAAACTTCTCAAAGTAGGTTTCATCTACCCAGTTCCCTTAACTAATTAGGTATCCAATATCGTACATGTTAATAAGAAAAAAAGAACCATTAGGGTATGTGTCGTTTACAGGGATATCAATAAGGCTTGTCCAAAAGGAAACTACCCTACTCCCTATATCAATTAAATCATTGATGAATGTGCCAAAAATGAAATGTTTTCATTTATGAAAATATTTTTTGGCTATAATAAAATCAACATACTTCCAGATGATCAACACCAAACTGCATTCATCAACACATAGCAGACTTTTTCCTATTAAAAACTCCCATTCGGTTTGAAGAACACTATTGCAACTTTTCAACGAGAAATGTCTTATGAATTTCACGATATCAAGCATACTGTGCAACATTATTTGGATTACTTGTCAGACCATTCAATGAGATGGGAAGACCGTCCAATGCATTTGAGAGAAATCTTCATCACGTGCCATCATTAAAATATTTTCTTGATTCCACATAAGTGTCTTTTTTGTCTGTAATCTAGTCAATTGCTAGGATTTTTCATTTCAAAGGAAGGCATTCATGTCGATCTGTTCAAGGTTGAGGCTATTCTAAATGTTCCTACTTCTTCCAATCTTTTCCAACCCCAAAGTTTGCAAAGGAGGCTATTATCATCAAGACTACTTTTTATACTTGGCCGCATCTGATGCCACCATTGGCATGGTTCTAGTTGAAGAAGACAAATTGAATGAAGATCATGTGAGATATTACTTAAGTCATAATTTCACCAAAACTAAAACAAAATATGCATGTGGATAAATTGACCTTGGTAGTTGTCCAAGAAATCCAACATTTCTGTCACCACATTCTATTGGGCAAAACTATTGTGATTTCTGATTGCAAACCCATGGATCACATTATAACTAGACAATTGTTGGGGGCCAAGTATTCCAAATGGTCATCCTACATGAATTCGATTTGGAATTCATTAAATCAAAATCTAAGAAATAATTGGTATTTGTTGAACTATTGTGTGACTTTCCTCGTACTTAAAACGAAAAAGTGGCAGAGGATTCTCTTCCCGATGAATCTTTCTTTCTAATCATTACTTTAGATCCCTAGTATGGAGATATCATCATTTATCTTCTGACCTAGATGTTTCGGCAAGAATTGACATGAATAGATTGTCACCATATTCGGTATGAATCCCAACAATATAATGTTGTTGGCAATAAACTTTATCGTCATAGTGCCGATTCTATTTTCTCACGATGTTTAATTCACGAGGAATCTGAAAAGGCATTAAATGAATGCCATTCTTGAGCTTGTGGTGATCATATGTCAGGTTTTACCATTGCTCAACAGATCTCGTGCACTGGGTATTTCGGGCCTTCTATGCTCAAAATTGTATAACTGCGATCCAAAAATGCCATAATTGTGAAATTTATGATAACAAAATGCATGCACATCCTACTCCTCTTCACCCAATCACTATTTTCAGTCCTTTTTCCAAATGGGGCATTGATTTTCTTACATGTAACCCTCACTCTGCCAGAGGGCATGGGTACATTATCCTTGTGTAGATTATTTTACAAAATGAGCCGAGGCAATGGCTACATCTAAGTATTACGTTGAAAAAACATCCATTTTCCTATCAATTGTGTAATTTCTTCATTCGGAGTTCCACGAGCCATCGTCATAGACCATGGTATCCATTTTCGAAACTATATATGACCGATCTTACCATGAAGCTAGGCCTGCGTCATGATACTTCTACTATGTATTACTGATAGGAAAATGGCCAAGTAGAAGTCATTAACAAGGTTTTAACCACCATGATTAAACAGATTATTAGGACTCATAAACAAGATTGGAATCTAATGCTTTATCCAGCCTTGGGGACATACCATACCACAACAAAAACTTCAACTGGTTTTACTCCTTTCTAGCTTCTCTATAGCATGGAAGCAGTTCTACTGATTGAATACAAGATATCATCTTTGAAACTGGAAATTGAATTATTACCAACCACTTCTGCTAAAGAAGAACTTTTCTGGTACTTAGTACGTCTCGATGAGACTCACTGTGATGCTAAATTAGCTAGCGAGTCACAAATTAAACGAGTAAAATTACAACATGATCAAAATGAAAAACCTCATTCATATGCAGAAGGTGATTTAGTCTTGGTCTATGATTATGATCAAGAGCACGATAATTTAGGCACTAGTAAATTCGAGCCCATGTGGCATGACCCTTATATTGTAAAGCATGCACTCAAAGAAGGGGCTTATGAACTAGTTGATTATGACAAAATTCCTTTGGAAAAGCCCAAGAATGGTCTTTACCTAAAGAGATATTATACATATATTGTTCAGTGAAACATTTGTATATTATTGTACCATAGTTTATGTGTGAAAGTTTTTAACATCTTTTTGCGATTTTCTACTACTTCTCCTATTCAACTTGTGTTACACCTGATTTGCATATGTCGACATTCCCTCAAACTTACATTGGCTTCGTTGATGGCGCTAGTCTATAACACCCTCCTTCCACATCTACCCAAGTAACTGACCAACCAAGGTACACATGTGATGCAAAGTTACTATGATATGAATTGACCTCTTAAGTCATGTTAAGGAAGTGGAACCGACAGAAGCACACCATACACATCTTCAACATCAGTATTAGGATCCTTATGGGCTATCTCAACCTTTCTACCAACCAACCCCTGGTTCCCACTGAGATTTTAGATCACTTGACCTTTGAAACTCCCATGCTATAGGCCTACTAATGTTCAAGAGGTCTAGACGCTCTCATGATAAGGCATGCTAGCATCCAGGGACTAAATCGCATAAGGTTGTACTAGCATCCCCAGGATTTGAGCCACTTTTTTAGGCCCAAAGCCTAGGTCATCACCCAAAAATGAATAACACCTTCTATACAGAAATATATCAAGGAAATGGACATACAAATTTAATTACTTGAATAAGACCTTGAATGGACCCGTACTATCCATGACAAGAATCTCGTCAAACAGATCATTCATATGTAATCTACATGTGTAACTGACAAATGTAGGTATAGGGGTCTCATACTTAGATTATAATTGCTAAGAATCATTGATTCCTCAACACATTACCTGCCATTTCATCCGTTAGTTCATATATACAATGTTCATCCTTTTACAAGTAAAAACATGTTGAGAGCCATACATAGCTACTGTCATAAAACATATACATAACTAGCATAATAGAAATAAAAAAACCAAGGAAATCACAACCATATAATCCACATATAAACCAATATAGTACTCATATAAAGATGAGAAATAACCTTATATTGATGATGCAAAATCCAAACTCGGGATGGGACTTCCACGTTTCCACCTAATCGTAGAATGGCTGAGCCAAATCTCCCTTCATCCATCCACCCCCGTTCCATATTCCAAACATGAATGTGGGATTTGATAGAACACATCAATTCAAAACCATCAAGGCTTCTAGAGGCCAAACCCCTCAACCCTTCAAGCAATGATTCCACCTCACGATTAGACATCACAAAACCATCATCATATTGGTCTCCACCCAAGCGTTCTATGGCTCCAGAGCATTTGTTCCAACCAAGGCTTCGAGGACCAGTAACTCAACCCACATCTATTTTCGGGCTTCGAGAGCATTTCTCCAACCAGGGCATCCAGGACTAGTAACTCAACCCACCAATGATTTCTAGAGAATTTGTCCAACCAAGGCTTCTAGGACTAGAAACTCAACCCAAGTTCGTACAAGACTTCCAAAACATTTCTCCAACTAGAGTTTCCAAGAACTAATAACTCAACCCAAGCTAAAGGAAACATGAGAACCAACCAAAACAAAACAAGGAAATAAACCCACAATCTCCATGGCTATCTAGGAAATGGAAAGGCTAGGAAATCCACTATCAATCCAGGCAATCCTCCATGCCAGTGATAGATCATGACCAATAGTCCACATGCATAAGCCATGCATGCCAAAACTAGAGAGGAAAAAATATATGCAACTTTGTACATGCAAGCCAAATTTGTTGTAGCTATTGATCCCAATGTCCTCTTGTGCTTTCCTAATCTTCCTTTGTCTTTTGGCTCCAAAACTCCAAGTATGCCACACTCTCCAAGAGTGCTCCAAGAAAACTCTAGGTGTCCAAGAGTATGAGAGAGAGAGAGAATAATGAGAGAGCTCAAAAACTGAACTGACCAAACTCTATGTACTGATCCTCAGAAGTCTTTTTATGAATTAGGCCTTTATTTTCTTCATTCCGTTATTTCCCTTCATTTTCCTCCTCACATGCAACCTATGACCTTTCGCCTCCCTCTTCTCCTAATTTCCATTAGTTTCATAAATAAATGGGCCAAAATTCCATTTTCCCTTTCCAAATCCTTAGCCATTTCCTTTACCAATTTCCTTAGCCATCAATAACCAAATGAACACCCACAATAGGATGTCTTACCCAACATTCAACTTAGAATAAGTGTCCCATCAATCGTGGTTATATTTTTCCTTTATTAACTTTTGTTACATGGAATTTTCACCAGGGTTGTTACATGGTTGTAGTACTTGGAATTTATGTTTTGCAACTTGGGTCATTTATTCGCCCACAGTGAGTTAGTTTCTATTCATGGGATATGCCTCAGTCCAACAACAAACAATATTGCAGTATCTAGCACAATGATTGAGCTATTATCTGATGCCATTGCATTTGGCATTCGTCAATTGACCGTTAGGTTAGATTCACAACTTGTGGTATTACATTTGAATGTTGTTTATTCAGTTAGAAGTTCTTTCATGTTAAGGATGTTTTTTAAAGTTCATCTCTTGGAAAGGGAATTTGATTATATTGAGTATCAACATATTCTAATAAATTTAAACACATTAACATATGCATTAGCTAATTATGTCTTAAATTGAGACTTGTAAAACATTTGTAAAGAAGTTAATGCAATATTCATTCATATATTGGACAAGATATACAAAAATAGTAGTAGCTTTCATTAGATAAAAGTATGTAAATAGTGTGGCTTTTACAAAAAATCTCATCTAAAGACATGCGTCCCCATGGCCTTTATTTTCCAAACATGCTGATACATTATCAAAAATAAAAAAATCTAGCCCTAAGACTAGTGATTGCGCATAATGATGAACATGGTAGCATACAATAGCACATGCTACTCGTAGAAAATCGCTAATAGGTCCAGGAACCCCTACAATATGCCTCTCGTAACGTAGAGGAAAATCATCTATCATGGCATTTAGAATGTCCAAAGTCAACCTCTCAAGGTTATGCTCTATCTCTGTGAGTGTCTCTACCTCTCAAGGTTATGCTCTATCTAGGTTCTGTATTGTAGGAGAAAATGGCTTCTCAACATGTCGATCATATATACGTAATACAGTTGGTCTCATTGTGGCCAAATCATCATGATCATTTTGGATAATTAGTTTCTGATGCCAAAATAACAAAAAATGAAAATTTTCAAAAAATCAACCAAAATGTGAAATTTTACCGATAGCACGCCACTACATCCCAAGAGGAAATGACATGGTCAAATCTCCTATGTAGTGCATCCCTACATACAGAAAATCTTTGATCATAATGATATTATTTTCCAACTAATCAAAGAAGTCAGGAATAAATCTGATTGTTGGTAATTCGCCACCTCCTCTCTCTACCGGTACCTGTGTTGCCAGAAGAGGAATCTCCCCCATTGAAAATGAAATAACAAAGGCACCACACACAAATTTTTTGATTTTACCCATTTTGAACTTGGTTAGTTGCCCCTTCAGATTGGAAACTACAACCTCACTCCAATTAAATATGGTACCTTGAAAACAAACCACAATGGTTTGCATCTGGGCCTTCATGAGAAAATGCAAAGCTTCAATACCACATACTTGTGCAACAGTGAACCCGATGGCTTTCAAAGGAATTTGTGCTATGGTCTTGATGTCAATACCGCCATCTTTAAGAGTTTCTCCTCGAGTACAATGTTGTATAAAATAGGTAACACTGGTTTCACCACCTCGTCTATGCCCATATAGGTTGATTTCCACCCCACGGTGTGGAAGTCCACTTAGGAAGTGAATGTCATCAACATCAATGACAAGTCTATGGTCTTTGACTATGAAACATTTTTCCTAAAGATTCCACTTGCCTACCATCCATTCTAGCAAGTCTAATTGGGCCTTCATGCCTAGAATGGTAAACAACTTGTACAAGCCATAATTTGTTAAGACCTATATGGTTGGTTGATCATTCAGAGTAGCTATATCTCTCCCTTCATGCTCACATTCACTCCATGCCATCTTTGTCATTCAAAAGCCTACAATTAAACATAAAATATCATTAGAATGAATCATGGAGAGAATTAGAAAAAACTTTGGGCGTTTTCTATCTTATTTTTCTTGCCCTCGGCACTCTATGGAGCCGAATATTGTGAAAAATGCACATATGCATGGTTCCTTCCTTATAAACTACGCACATAGTGTTAAAAGATAAGTCGATGTGTGCAGGATCGATAAGGGTGACCTTTGCACATCGAGGGAAAAAGTCATTTTGAAGACCCTCCCCAAAAAACCTCAATCTACATTGAAAAGCTAAATAAATGGAATGAAAGTGAACAACTCAGAGAGGAAATCTACCTAGAGAAGATGGCTTGTGATTTCATCCAATGGTTTGCCTATATTAACTGATATAGAACTAATAAACTATTATCACCAAGCAACACTTCCAACTCTAGAACATATACATGACTACCATTAAATAAATTTGCATATATATGTGCCTCTTATGCATAAAATGTGCATACACATCTCAAGACATATTATGCACTAGTTACTGTCACTAACCCATATATCACTGAAATTTCATCAAACTATGTTAATCATTAAACAATAATAAATATACTTATCCACAAACTACAACATTAATCAAACCATATTTACTCATACAGTATACATGACTATTCTAAAATGGATGCATGTATTTATGCAATATTCAAGAGTACAACCTGTGTATAGATGTAAATCAAAATTATCTATGCAAACACAAATTCTACATACTTCATTGTAAAAATCACATATCCCAACAAACACATTCAAATCATAGCTCCACTATGACCACATAGTTTTCATTGATAGATACTTAAACATAAACAAATCAGTCAAACATATTCATTAGTTCTCAATACTCGTTGAGATCTTTTAGATCTGATCTTTGAACATGCCCTTAAAAGAATGGATGCATTCATTATCTACCTCTAAGTCAGGAAATCACCATGGAAAACATCAGAGTGCCATGAGAACACACCCTCCCAAAGGTGTTTAGAAGCTTAATTTTCAACCACATAAGTCCAAAATCTTTATGAACATCTTGGAAAAGAATTCAGAGCTTGGTTCACTATATTCTTGTAGATATGGTTCATTAAAGTTAGGGTATTTATATGCTCTAGAATTCAGTCTCAAACAAGTAGCTCTGGGAAATCGTCATAAATTTCGTTTTGTGTATCCATATTAAATTTCGTAAAAATTGGCTGAAAGTGAATGAACTTTAGTTTTTGGGGACCATTCTTAGGGCCAAAAGTTTTTAACATCTTCTTGAGATTTTCCGCTACTTCTCCATCTCATCTTTTGTTACACTTGATTTGCAGACGTCGAGATTCAAACATATTTACATTGTCTTCGTTGATGGCACTAATATGTAACACCCTCCTCCCACATCTACCCAAGTAACTGACCAACTGGGGTAAACATGTGATGAGAAGTTACTATGATATGATTTGACCTCATAAGTCACGTTAAGGAAGTGGAACCGATGGAAACACAACATACAAACCTTCAACATCAATATTAGGATCATTAGGGACCGTCCCAACCTTTCTGCCAACTAGCCCCTAGGTCCCACAGAGATTTTAGATCACTTGACACCTAGACACACCCATGCTATAGACCTACTAGCATTAAGGAGGCTCCGGGTGCTCTCATTACAAGGCATGCCAACGTCCATGGACTAAATATTACAATGTTGTGCTAGCGTCCCCAGGATTTGAGCCCCTTTTTTAGGCCCACAACCCAGGCCATTGTCCAGAATTGAATAACACCATCTATGCAGAAAGATAACAAGGGGAAATACAAATGCAATTAATTGAATAAGACCTTGACTAAACCGGTGCTAGCCATGATAGGAATCTTGTCAAACATTTCATGCATATGTAATCTACATGTGTAACTAACAGATGTGAGTATAGGGGTTTCATACTTAGCTTAGAATTGCTAAGAATCATTGATGCCTCAACACATTAGCTGCCATTTCATCCATTAGTTCATAGATATAGTGTTCATCCATTTACAAGTAAGACCATTTGATGAGAGCCATACATAACTACTGTCATAAAACATATACATAACTAGCATAATAGCAACAAAAATACCAAGTAAATCAGAGCCATATAATCCACATATAATACTCATAGAAAGACAATAAATAACCTCATATTGATGATGCAAAATCCAAACCCAGGATGGGACTTTTACACTCCACCTGACCGTAGAATTGATAAGCCAAATCTCTCTTCATCCATTCACCCTCGTGCCATATTCCAAGCATGAATGTGGGATCTCATAGAACACATCAATCCAAAACCATCCAAGCCTTCTAGAGGAAAACCCCTTCAACCCATCCAACAGTGGTTCCACCTCATGATCGGACATTAGAAAACCATCATTAGATTGGTATCTACCCAAGCCTTCTAGTGCTCCAGAGTGTTTGTTCCCACCAAGGATTCTAGGAATAGTAACGCAACCCACATCTATCATCAGGCTTCCATAACATTTGTCCAACCAGTCCTTCCAGGACTAGTAGCTCAATCCAAGATGTTACATGGCTTCTGAAATGTTTGTCCAACTAGGCCTTCCAAGAACGAATAAATCAACCGAAGCTAAACGAAATATGAGAACCAACCAAAACAAAAGAAGGAAATCAACCAAAAATCTCCATGGCTATTTAGGAAATGGCAAGGATAGGAAATCCACTATCAATCTAGGAAATCCTCCATGCTAGTGATAGATCATGACCAATAGTCCACATGCATATGCCATGCATGCTAAAACTAGTGAGGAAAACATTTATGAAACTCGATACCTATAAGCAAAATTTTTTGTAGCTATGGATCCCAATGTCCTCTTTCACTTTCTTGATCTTACTTTAACTTCTAGCTCCAAAACTCCACGTATGCCACACTCTCCAAGAGTGCTCCAAGAAAACTCTAAGTGTCGAAGAGTATGAGAGAGAGAGAATAATTATAGAGCTCCAAAACTGAACTGACTAAACTTTGTGTACTAATCCTCAGAAGCCTTTTTATGAATGAGGCTTTTATTTTCTTCATTATACATTATTTTCCTTCATTTTCCTCCGCACATGCAACCTGTGACCTTTCACCTCCCTCTTCTCCTAATTTCCATTATTTTCTACGAGCCAAATGCCATTTTTCCTTTCTAATGTCTTAGCCATTGCCTTTACCAATTTCCTTAGCCATTAATAACAAAATTATCGCCCACACTAGGATGTCTTACCCAACATTCAGCTTGGAATAAGTGTCCCATCAATCGTGGTTATTATTTTTCCTTTATTAAGTTTTATTACATGGAATTTTCACTAGGGTTGTTACATAGTCGTAGTACTCGGAATTTATGTTCTGCAACCTGGGTCATTTATTCTCCCTCAATGAGTTAGTTTTTATTCATGGGATATGCCTCAGTTGAACAACGAACAATATTGCAAAATATAGCACAGTGATTGAGCTATTATCTAATGCCATTACATATGGCAGTCGTCAGCTGACCATTAGGTTAGATTCGCAACTCCTGGTATTACATTTGAATGTTGTTTATTGAGTTAGAAGTAATTTCATGTTAAGGATGTTTTTGCGGCTTCATGTCTTGGAAAGGGAATATGATTATATTGAGTATTAAGATATTCTAAGAAATTTAAACACATTAACAGATGCATTAGCCAATTATGCATTAGCACATTTTTTGCATCTGTTAATTGTCTATTGTGTTTGACTATGAGACATTTTTCCTAAACATTCCACTTGCCTACAATCCACTCTAGCAAGTCTAATTGGGCCTTCATGCCTAGAATGGTAAACAAATTGTACAAGCCATAATTTGTCAAGGCCTATATGGTTGCTGGATCATTCAAAGTAGCTATATCTTTCCCTTCGTGATCACATTCACTCAATTCCATATTTGTGGTTTAAAAGCCTATAATTAAACATAAAATATCATTAGAATGAATCATGGAGAGAATTAGCAAAAGATTTGGGCGTTTTCTATCTTATTTTTCTTGCCCTCGGCACTCTATGGAGCCGACTATTGTGTAAAATACACATGTGCATGGTTTCTTCCTTATAAACTGCATAGATAGCATTAAAAGATAATTCGATGTGTGCGGGATCGATAAGGGCGACCTTCGCACATCGAGGGAAAAAGTCATTTTGAAGACCCTCCCCAAAAAACCTCAATCTACATTGAAAAGCTAAATAAATGGCATGAAAATCAAGAGCTCAGAAAGGAAATCTACCTGGAGAAGATGGCTTGTGATTTCATCCAACATTTTGCCTATATTAACTGATATAGAACTAATAAATTATTATCACCAAGCAACACTTCCAACTCTAGAACATATACATGACTACCATTAAATAAATTTGCGTATATATGTGCCTCTTATGCATAAAATGTGCATACACATCTCAAGACATATTATGCACTAGTTACTGTCACTAACCCATATATCACTGAAATTTCATCAAACTATGTTAATCATTAAACGATAATAAATATACTTATCCAAAAACTACAACATTAATCAAACCATATTTACTCATACAGTATACATGACTATTCTAAAACAAATGCATGTATTTATGCAATATTCAGGAGTACAACCTGTGTATAGATCTAAATCAAAATTATCTATGAAAACACACATTCTACATACTTCATTTTCAAAATCACATATCCCAACTAACACATTCAAATCATAGCTCCACTATGACCACATATTTTTCATTGATAGATACTTAAACATAAACAAATCAGTCAATGTTGGGTTGTGTTATATTCTTTCCACATAGTTAACAGGGGGTTTGAGGGGTACCCGTAACCCCACATTATGGGGTTCGGGGCAGCGCCCCAGAAAATTTTGGTTTTGGACTGTATGTTAGGTTGGGCGGACCCACCTATGGTTTTGTGCATGATTTTCGCACATGTTTTTTGGACGCGACGGTTTTCGGTCCATGGTTTTGGACGCGATGGTTTTTCGGTCCATGGTATTGGATACTTCGGCATGTATAAATATGTATTGTAACATTGAAAGGAACATAATGAAAAATCAAGCTGGTAGTCCTGGTTTTGGGATCCAGTGGGAAATCTCTGTGTATATGTGTTTTATGTGTTATGCTCTCGCATTTTTTTTTCCTGTGATTTAGAATTCGTATGCAGGTAATTTCTGTACGGGGTTAAAACCTACATTTGGTATCAGAGCTGTTTTGGCTTCAAGGGGACGCCTTTGTTGCTGAGGGTTTCGCTCGGGCCTGTGGT
>APFE031039889.1:0-38411 GCA_000404065.3 Pinus taeda
ACGAAATCAATCAATTTCAGAGTATGTCATCAAGAGGAAGAACTTACCCGCTCAATATTCCACATGGGAGGATGAGAACTTTATACAGAAGCATCCAGAACTACTCAAGCATTGAGGAGAACACTTTTTTGAAGGAGAGTGGCATGTTAGGTCCCTATAATACTCGTGTATTCCCTTATTATTATTGTCATTGTAGCCCCTTATTGTTATTGTTATTCCCATGTTGTCCCCATACTATTATTATTGTGCCCCATAGAAGCCCCCTATTGTTATTGTTGTGCCCTTACATTATTATTGTTATGTTTGCTTTGATCATATTGTGACCCCTTAGACACCTATATATATAAAGGAGGTCTTGTCATTAGTAGCATTGAAATTGTTCATTTGTGTAATGTAAAGGAGGTTTCCCCCTCAAAGAGGCTACTTTTGAATTTGTTGATCTATATCTTTATTATATTTTGTGAGATGGTTGCATAACAACCAGGATATAGGTTTGACAGGGATGATATTGTCAGAGATGGTAGGTTAATGAATACACCTGACATGAGGGATAATGACCATGCATTTCATTCTAGTTTTGGTTCAAAGAGACAAAATCATCATCACCACCACCATCTGTATAGGAGGAGAGAAAAACAATACTTTCCAAAAGAGTTTAAGAAAGAAAATCCACCTACCTTTGATGGAGAAATGAAGAATTCACAGGATGCGTAAGCTTGGTTAATTGGGATGAATAAGTTCTTCAGATTGCATGAGTACTCAACAAATATGAAATCTATCATAGCTACTTTCAGTCTTAAAGGAAAGGCAAACATTTGGTGGGAAGATGTAAAGAATGTCAAAGGTATTCAGGAAGAGGAGTTGACTTGGAGTGAGTTCAAGAGACTTTTCATGAAAAAGTATTTATCTGAGAGATACTATGATGACAGGGAAAATGAATTCTATGATATTAATATGGGAACAATGATCAACGAGGAGTACACTAACATGTTATTGGAGTTGTTTAGGTATGTGCCTTATCTTAAGGAGGAGAAAACAAAGATTTAGAATTTATCAGTGGGTTGTGGATGTCATTTAAAGACAAGATTGAGTTTGATGGGCCTATATCATTGCAAGAAGGCATAAAAAAGTTGAAACATCGTTATGAGAAATTAAACGTAGGCTTGAGACTAAGAAAGATTGGAAAGGTAACGAGAAGAATAAAGGAAAGTGAGTTAAGAAGAGAGGAAAAACATAGGATACAGATGACAAGTAGAATGGAGCACCACATAAGATGTTCAATGCATTTGAAAAAGGATAAGGATTTCAGTCTGAGGAGAAAAACAAGGGTGATGGTAGGAAACCTTTACATTGTTGGACTTATGGTAAGGAACATCGCAAGAAATACTATCCACAACATTAGGGTGGCAGACCACAGATGTAGAGTGCTAAGGAGGCACTTGAAAGATATATTAGTAATACAACTCATGATCCATTTAATAAATTCGTATGGAAACCCAAGGTGGGTTAGAAGCATTCTTATATACAACTAGCTTACTCTGTTGAAATATTTTGAGAGATCAACCTTTAGAATCATACCTTTCATTTTCTTAGTCTATAGAGAGTACATCACCTCCTGTGCTATTCCAACTTCCTCATGGATTTGTCGATCTTGCAAGAAGGCTAATTTCTCAGGAGAGATATGGTTGGATAGGATGGGGTGTAGTCGATTGGCTATGATTTTAGCCATGATTTTATAGATACAGTTGCACAATGATATGGACCGGAAGTTATCATAAGAGGTCGGATTATTAGTTTTGGGTATGAGGGCAATGAACATAGAATTGAAATCTTCATACATCTTGCCATTGATCCTGGTATCCTGGAAAACCTTGAGGAGGTATGCACAAAGTGTCTCAAAAAAAGCTAAATAGAACTCCATTGACCATCCATCCAGCCTTAGGCTCTTATCTCTCTTGAACCATTTGAGAGTGGCTTCAAGTTCTCCAAGAGTGACCTCCTTAGTCAGTTCCATTACATCCTCCTGATCCACAAAACGGGGAAATATCATTGCCACTCAAATGATTTCGGCAAAGGTGGCATTAGTGGGAGCTCTGTAAATCTGCTTAAAGTGTGATGAGGCCAAGGATGCAAGGTGAGGGAAGGTGTTTACTAAGTTTCCATGCTCATTCGTGAGCTGCCATATGGTGTTGATTGCTTTCCGTCTGTTTGCAAATTTGTGATATAATTTCGTGTTATCGTCTCCCTCTAGCAACCATATTACCCTGCTTCGTAGTCTCCATGATTCTTCTCTATTCTTTAATATTTTGGCTCTATTAGAATATAAGAAAGTGAGCTTATCCTTATGTTCAATCAAGGTGAAGACTCCTCCCTAATTGTTTTCAAGGTCAGTAATCTCTGCTTCGGTATTCCTTATGGTTTGGTCATCCTGTACTCTCTTGTTATGTGCCCATATTTTAGAGAGTCTCTTCAACTCTTTTAGGTTATGAGAAAAACCCTTTGCTATATGCTCTCTAATAGTAGGGGGGTGGGCCTTCCAATAATCCGTGACCATGTGAGCATAAGATGCATCCTTTATCTAGGAAGAGCTGAATTTGAAAGGACCCTTAGGCTTATCAATTCCCCCTTTGATTTCAATATATATAGGTAGATGATCTAATATTCCTCTCGATCCCACCCATTGTCTATAATTAAAACCCAGGTTTAGAAGGCCTTCCTTGATAAGGAAGCAGTCAAGTCTTCTAGCTAGTTTGTCTTCCCCAGCTCTGTTATTCCTCCAAGTGGGCTGCAACTTTGCTGAAGGGATGTCCAATAGACTGCGGGTTTCCAATATGTTCTCAAAATAAGTTGATAGTGGGTCAATCTGAGCACGATGTCCCCATGATTCAGAGAGGCCTATGGAGAAGTTTAGATCCCCTCCCAGGATTAAATGGTCATTTTGAAGTAAATTAGAGCTCACAAAATGATCTCAGAATTCTGGTTGATGATGGCAAGGCCCATACACATTAATAAGCCTGATCTCAAAGCCCATATCGGCTGAGTAAAAGTCTACCCCAATATGCTTAGAGCCTCCCCAAATATTGCAAAGGTTGATGGATCGAGTGTTATATCCCAGTGCAATGCCACCTGATTGTCCATTTGCATCAAGTGCTAGAAAGGACCAACCCGGGAGAATCACTTCAACAAGATGTGGGATGGATTCAGTAGTACCCAAGGTTTCTTCAAGAAGGATTACATCAACTGATTCAACACAGATCAATCTTTGAAGTGCTAATTTTTTATCAGTCCTAGCAAGCCCACTGCAACTGAATGAGAACAACTTCATGGAGGGGGGTCGGTCAGGTTGTTCAATGTTCTAAGTGCCCTTTGGATGGTGTTTTGTTTCCCTGATGCAATCTCTTCTCTGGCCTGCAACTTTTCTTTGGAGAGAGAGGAAGGACGTCCTCGAGGAGGTTTTGGTGGGATGGGGATTGTATCCAGGGCGATACCAAAATGGTATGGGGCTTGAATTTTCACCTTAGGTCATGTTGGGTATTTGGGGGAAGGTGGCCCAGGCTCAGGAGGAGGGGTTATGTTAGGGGGAAACTCCAAGAGGGAAAGTGGGATGATAGAGAAAGTGGGGGAGGGGATTTGGAGGGGCAAGCCAAAGAAATGGTGGGTTGAGTGCTACCGATAGTGTCCTTATTAATATAAGAAACAGATAGTGCAATACTTTCAAATGGAGCGGAAATATGAATAGAGCAAGGTATAGAAGTACTCATACTCGAAGATAACGTAGCCTTGGAAGTTTCCCTTACCCTCGTGAGTGGAGGAGAGGGAGGCTGATGAGGTGTTTTGCTACACTTCTTCGAGGCTTCCTTTGTAGGTGTCTCCTTAGCTACTTCAGGGTTAGCATGATTCTTTACTTCTCCAGAGGGGGGATGCTCCCCTTCCGGTTGATGTTCCCTTGTCAGAATTGCCTTGCCAAACTCCCCTGCTCTTGCTTTGCTTTTAAGTGGGCAGTCCCAGAAGAGATGACCAACCTTATGGCATCTCCTGCATCTGAAGTGAACCTCTTCATAATCCAATATCTGCTACCTTGATAAATTTCTCCATTGGAGGGTAATGTGCTCTTGTAATCCGTCCTTGATATCTAAGTGTACCAATATCCTTGCGTAAGCCATCATGTCAGTCGAAAGGAAGGATTTGTCAAGTTCCAGGTATGTACTTAGGGTATTCCCGATGTGCCTAAATATGTCTTCAGATCAGAACTATAGGGGTAGTACTGGTAGGTGAACCCAAAGGGGGCCAGCCCCAAGTTTCTCTCTCTCTGGATAAAAGAGGGGATTCCACTGACGTAGGAGGATAGGAGCCTGTTCAATATGCCAGACTGATGACAAGACCTAGTTTTTATGTTTGACCCTTGAAAATCTTAACATGAACCATCCCCTAATGAAGGTTTGGACAAAGGGGAGATCGACCAAATGATGTCCCCATAATTCGACCGTCCATTGCTTCAGCCTGGTGGTAGTATAATTCCATCCCTATACTCTTCCAACCAAAACTCTGTCCGTTGTATCCATGGTGTCTCCCCACTATATATCCTCACCCAAACTAAGAATTACATCCTATTCTTTAGATCTTATGCATCTCTACTTCTTGCTTGGCCTGTGCCCTGCATTAGATTGGGCCTGTTGAGGGCCTCTCAAAGGAGGGTTTGTAGTAAGGTTAGGAGGATTTAAAATATGCCTAGAGGGGAAAGCTTAAGAGATGGGAGGGACCTTGGTGAAATTACCAGATGGAGGGGCTAAAGAAATAAATGCCGAATGATGCCCTACTGTAGTGCCCAAGGGTTCACTGGATATAGCAGCAGAGGGGTTATGGGAGCCGATTGATGGTGGGAAAGACGTGAGGCCTGAGGAAGAGTCAGCTAGATTAGGACCTATGGAATGGGCCACAAAATTTAGGGTGGACAGTGATGGAGGTGGAGTTGTGAAAGCCGGCTAGGAGGGGGTGACCTCTGGGAGGGTAACGACCGAGCACAAGGGTCCAAAGATCGAGGGCAACATCGCTATTGTGTCAGAAAACTTGCAACTGTAACGGAACATGCATGCCGAGTTTGTATGGGGGGATGTCCAGATGGGGGCACCGTCTAATGGGTCCTACGAATAATCCACTAGGTCCTCCATAACCACCCCGAAAGTCCCGTGCTAGCTGTCGCCGTGAATAATTTTGTGCCCGTCGTTGTTGAGGTCATGAGTAGGTGGATTAGGTCGAGGAGGGAGTGGTGAAAACAAAAGGGTAAAAAGCCTAACCACAACGAAGGATGACGAAGGTGAAATGAGGTCAATCATACGATAAACAGAGTGACTAGAATGGCATAGGCTCATGCTCAGGGGGAAATGCTTCAGGCTTCAAAACTCCAGCCCAAACCCTAACCCTTGTCGGGTCTCCACTTTTGTCTCATTAGACTCATCTTACCCAAATCTTGTCTCTTCTTTCCCTGTGTTAAAAGTGTGTGCATGCGGGTTAGTATATACCCAACCCACGTATATGTGTTAAAACACTTAAAAATAATAAATCTCCTTAATTTTAGGCAGAGTTTACAGGTTTTACCTGTTACTCACCTACTGTAGCCCATGGCCCAACTGTTTCCCACCTGAAAAAAATAATTTGGAGAAGTATAAATAAACCTCCATGGGAAGGCCTAAGGGGAGAAGATATGAGATATTAATATTATAGTTGATTGATCGCTGAACAAGTCTGACAAAATCCTTGTGCCTTCTACACTCGCCAAGCTTTAGGAAACTCTTGTTTCCTCTTTTCAGATATCCTTCATCCCTCTTGTGATATCCTTGTGTATGTTGATGGAGGAAGATTGCTGAGGCTGGGATAGGAAGAATTCGGACAACGGTTCCGCTTGGAGCTAAAGGAAGACTCAGGTTGTAGTTTTCCACCTTTCTTGTAGCTTACATCAATAAAGAAATGTTGTTCTGTTCCTGATATTTATTGTGTTTATTCATTGATCCATATTGTGATTTGTTTATAAATATGATATTAATGTGTAATTGTTCATTTCCTTATATGATCTAATGTATATATCATGAATATGATTTATGTTACTATTGTTGTATATACTTTTCTTGGATAACTTAAAGGTTTCAAAGGCACTGGAAGAAGTAGAGGGTTTGAACCCTACGAGATCTACCCAAATGTAGGACCTCCGGATAAGGTCACTTCTTCCCAATTTAGTAGTATAAACATTTAAATTGTTTGTATGTGCATTTCTTACTGATGTTTTCCCTCCACTCTGTTGGGGCTTTCAACCCAAGACCCTAGGGTGTTCCCACTTGCAACAAGAGGATCAAACCAGTAGCCTACCGACTTGCACACCTTTGACAATGAAAGTCCATGATGTTTTCCATGTGTCATTGCTTAAGAAGTATGTGAAATATGTTGATCATGTGATTGAATGGCATGTATTGAAGGTCGAGACAAAAAGAGAATTCCAACCAGAATCTCAGTGCATTTTGTAGTGAAAGATGCTCATGCTCCGAAATCAAGCAATCAAGGAAGTTAAAGTGTAGTGGAAGCACTTTAGGACCAATGAAGCTACATGGTAGATGGTTGATTAGGTGCGGGATATGTTTCCTTCTCTATTCATTGGTTGAGCATATGTCATTTGATATATGTTTTAATGTTGTGTTTTGGTTATTTCTATATATATATATGTTGTAAATACCACATCGAGCTATGTTATAAAGCTCCAATAAGAAATATGGTGTTCATGATGTGTTGGTTATGTCTTTAGCAGTATGATATGATGTAAATGTTGTATCAGGCTATGTTATAAAGCTCCATAGGCAACATCAATTTATTAGTTTATAACTTTCATTAAACATTGAGGACGGTGTTCCCCCAAGAGGGAGGGTTCTGTAACAACCCCAATTAAAAGTCCATGTAATAAAGTTAATAAAGGTTAAATAAGACCAAGGTAGCAAGACACATATTCCAAGATGAATGTTGGGAAAAAACATAGTGATGGGGGATAACTTGTGATTAATTAATGGCTATGGAAATTGGCAAAGGCATGGGAAAAGGAAAAGAGGCATCAATTGGAATTTTATTTAAGAAATAAAGGAAAATAGCAGAAAGGAAGGTGAAAGGTCACATAATTTCATGAGAGGAAAATTGAAGGAAAAATAGAGGAAATTGAAGAAAATAGAGGCCTCAACGCTAAAAATGCTTCCGAGGATCATTTCATAGCTTTTTGTTATTTTTAGCTTGGAACTCTCTCTCATACTCTTGCATACCTAGATTTTTCATGGAGAATTTTTGGAGAAAATTGGATTTGGAGAAAGAAGACAAAGGGAAGTAGGAGAGCACAAGGGGATAGCAAGATCAACAACTACAACTAGATTTATTTGCATGTACTGAGTTGCATGTATTATTTCCTTGCTATTTTTGACATGCATGGTATATGCATGTAGTTATTTGGTTATGATCTATCATTGGCGTGGAGGATTGCTTGGGTTGACAATGGTTTTGCCTAGCCTTTCCATTTCCTGGATAGCCATGGTGTTGTGGATTTTCCCATTTTTTTTCTGATTGGTTCTCATGTTCCTTATGACCATGGGTTGAGTTATTAGTTCCTAGAGCCTTGGTTGGAAAAATGTTATGGAAGCCCTGGAACAACTTGGGTTGAGTTACTAGTCTGGGAGCCTTAGTTGGCCAAACACTTTGGAGCCCTGCGACAACTGTGGGTTGAGTTAATAGTCCTCAAGCTAGGTTGGAACAAATTCTATGGATCCCTGGCCAACTTGGGTAGAGACCAATCTAGTGATGGTTAGTGATACCTAATCATGAGGTGGAATCACTGATTGAGGGTTGAGGTGGTTTTTCCTCTAGAAGCCCTGGTTTGGTTTTGTTTGGCTTATTCCATGAGATCCCACATTGATGCTTGGAATATGGTGTGAGGGTAATTGGTTGGAAGAGAGATTTGGTTCATCCCAATCTATGGTCAGGCGGCACATGGAATTCCCTGACTTGGTTGGAATTTGCATATGTTAATAAGAGCTCACTTCCTCTTGTATTTGATGAGTAAATGTACTTGTTATTATATAGATTTGTTGGTTATTTTATCGTGATGTATATGTTGTTCATTTGTTGGTTATATGATGTATAATGGCCATGGTCCTTAATGTGTTTTGATTGGTAAATTAATTTTTATTGAATGCATAACCTAATAAATGTTATTACAACTATTACAAGAGGGCATTAGACCTTCTTGATGATTCTTATATAATTATCAAACCCCTATGTCCAAATGTGCATTCCTAACCTGTAGATGACATGTTTTCAATGTGTTTGACAAAATGAATGTCATGGTAAAGCTTGGTTAGGTCAAGTTTGTTGGCATTGTAGTGTTTGGCATTGATATCAATAGGTTCATGATGTTGCTTGTCATGTGCATATGTGTTTGGCTTGGTGATCCTAGTGGTTGGCATTGAAGTCAACAATATGATATCACTTATTTTGGTATGTGTTGGCATTTATGTTCATCCTGTGATGATGGCACACTCATGATGGTCAATGGTGGCATTGGTTTGGATTATGATGCTACTACAAGTTGATCATATAGATCTACATGTGATATAGACGGTTCATGACACACTAGTTGAGTTGTCAACTAGGTCTTCATGTTTATGCCTATGGGGATGACTTGTTGTAGAGATTTGATGACTTGATGATGGTGATATATAGGTATTACAGGTTTGACATAGGTGTTGCAGATTGTTCAATATTTTGATGGAGAGCGGAGGACTTGTTGGCACACTTCCCAACCTTGTTTACTGGCCCTTGTAGGTCAACTTGGAAATGACACTTGGGAGGCATGTTTTATATACTTTTAGATGTGTTAGAGGCCATGTGTTGGGCCTCCAATTTGTCATGATTTTTCTAATCAAACCATCCATTCTTGCATCATTCCATTCACCCATTGTCATCATGCTTAACCATATTTCTTCATAAATGCACCAAATTTCAACATACATGTTTACATGGTTTATTATTATTATTTCCATTATTTTTATTGAGTTAAGAAGAAATTTTCTTGGTTTTACTAATGATAGTCTTTCCAGTGAAAGTTTCTACAGCTCAGTCAAGTTTCCGTAGCTGTCTCCATGGTTGAGGTAGTAGCACCACTTTATAAGGAAATATGGCACATGGACATTATTTCTAAAGCTTCCAATATGGATTTTTATTGGTTAAACTCCACCCATCTCGCACACGTGGACCTCCAGCATCAAATCAAATCAAATACACAACAATTTTGACCAGTCAACTTCAACCGTGTTTTTTGAGCAAATGAAAGTGAATTTCAGAAAAAAGAAAAAATTGTTTTTGTTCAACACGAGCCCAATTAGGTTCTCAATGAGAAGTTTTCTCAAATTTGTTACCAATTGAGAGATTTTGGAGGTTCTTTGGAGCCTTATTTTTCAGATTACAAGGATAAACGATTTTTCAATTCATCATTTAATGCACAGTCAACAAAGAGGCCAGAACAAGATGTTCTTTAACAAATTTGTGGTAAGAAGATCATTGTGAACAAATATGGGCTCAAATTTTATCCTAAAATCCTTCAAAACATATATGATTTTATTCTCAAATTGATTTGTTGAGATCTCATGGCCAAAATACATGCAATGAATTTCTGAATTTATATTTGCTTCAAAACTCTATAAAACATTGTAATCTATTTGATAAAGGGGGAGATTTTCAATGTATTAAGCTTAGGTCTAAAGTTGTAATTATTTTTGAAAGTTATCATTGTGAAAAATCTGTATACACACTGCAAATAATACAAACTATGTCCATAAAATTCATGTAATTATTAATTGGCAATTCTCTTCTCTTGATCAGAATTTTCGACACCTCACAGTCCTCAGGAGGCCCCCTTGGAGATATGTGAGAATAGTTTAGATGTTTTCTATTTCTTTCTGCTCTACACTTAAATAAAAAATCTATTTCAATTTAATTCTTTGTTGATTTAGATTGAATTAATTTCATTCTCTTTATTTGTTTGCCTTTGTTTTTCCTATAGGGCAAGCACTTGTTAAAGACCAAAAACAAACAAAAGGATTTAATTTGACTTTATTTTTCTGCAGGAAGCTCCAATTTGTATGCCATAGTACCAATCTTTTTCAACACCTTGTACGAACCATAATACTTTGGTGATAATTAATTATCCTTCTTAGCTTGCTTGAGGGATATTTGTTTATATGGTTGTATCCATAGAAATACCTAGTCACCTATATCAAAACTTCTTTTGCTGTGATGTTGATATGACTGTTGTTTCATTCTATTCTATGCCAAAGTTAGGTTATCCTTTAAGAGTTGGAGAACTTGTTGTTGATGCTCGATGTGATCTTCCACTACTTGCACCTTAGAATTTCCTCTTAAATATGATGTGATGGACGATGGGTGATATCCATAAAGTGCCATAAATGGGGTCATTTTTGTTGTAGTATGGAAGGAAGTGTTATACCACCATTTAGCCAAGGCAATCATTTGATCCATTGTGTCTGTTTATTAGATACAAAGCAATGAAGATATCCTTCCAAACATTTGTTTACTATCTTAGTTTTCCCATATGATTGAGGATGATAAGATGAGCTATGAGCTAAGTGAGTACCAAGACAAGAAAATAATCTTGTCCAAAAATTTCTAGTGAAAATTGGATCTTTGTCGCTTACAATAATATTTGGGTTTGCATGTAGCTTTTGCATTGTTTCCATAAATGTAGTAGAAACTGTATTGTCTTTAAATGGATGAGATAATTCACAAAAGTGTGCATACTCGGTAATTCTATCAACTACCACCATGATGACACTCTTTCCTTAGGACTAGGTAAACCTATGATAAAATCTATTGAAACCTCCTCCCAACATTGACTTGGAATGGATAAAGGTTGTAATAGACCCTGGGTCTTAATTGTTTCAACTTTATTTTGTTGGCAAACCAAACATTCCGCCACAAAATTTTGAATATCAGATTTAAGGCCATCCCAAAAAATTTCCTTCTTAACCCTGTGGTAAGTTTTTAAAAATCTCGAGTGCCCTCCTAAGGGAGAGATGTGCAATTCCATAAGAAACTTTTGTTTGAGCTAGGAATTCTGACATAGGTATAAGCGATCTTTGTACCATAATGAATCTTTTTTCCAGCTAAATGTATCAGATGTATTGGGATCTTGTTGTAACTTTTGAATATGTGCCCATGCTTCTTCCTCATTCTTCCATTCATCCTTGCTTCATTTATCCAATCTGGTTGGATAATAGAAATGGCACAAAGCAATGCTTCCACATCCTCGTCCTTTCTTGAGAGTGCATCTTCCACAACATTTTTCTTCCCTTTTTAGTATATGATTTCAAAGTCATAACCCAACATCTTTGTGACCCATTTTTGCTGCTCTTCTGAAGATAATTTTTTCTCTAAAAAGTATTTAAGACTATCATGATCCATTTTTACCTTGAAGTGTCTTCCCATTAGGTAGGGTCACCATTTCTTAAGTGCATGTAGTGTTGCTAACATTTCCTTCTCATAAATAGATTTGTGTAAATACTTTCCTTTGATTGGATGACTTTCGAATGAAATGGGTCTTTCTTCTTGCATTAAAACAACACCAATTCCATTTCCTAAGGCATCACATTCCACAATAAAGGTTTTTGTGAAGTTTGACGTAGCTAAGACCGATGCTTTGCACATTGCCTCTTTAAGATGTTCAAAGGCTTTGTTGCTTCTAGAGTCCATAAAAATGCATCTTTCTTCAGTAATGTTGTTAGAGGTGTTGCTATTCTCCCATAATTCTTAACAAACTTGCGATAATACCCTGTCAACCCGAGAAATCCTCGCAGATGCTTTATGGATGTGGGGAATTTCCATTCCTTAATGGATTTTTTTTTGATAGGGTCTACCTTAACACCTTCATGAGATACAATATGACCCAGATATTCCACCTCTTGTACTCCAAAGAAACATTTGGATATTTTTGCGTATAATTGTTTCTCCCCCAATAGTTTGAGCACCCTCTCAACATGTTGAACATGATCCTTCCAAGACTTGTTATAGATTAGTCTATCATGAAAAAATACTAACAAAAATTCTCTAATGAAGGGTCTAAAAATGGAATTCATCAAACCTTGAAGTGTAGAAGGTGCATTGGTAAGGCCAAAAGGCATGACCAAAAACTCATAATGACCCTCATGAGTTCTAAATTCTGTTTTCGAAATGTCTTCAGTCTTCATTCTGATTTGATGATATTCTGAATGAAGGTCCAACTTGGTGAGGTAAATTGATCCATGTAATTCATCCAATAGTTCATCAATGACAGGAATGGGAAATTTATCTTTAATAGTGAGCTTTTTGAGCCCCCTATAATCCGGACACATGCGCCATGATCCATCCTTCTTGTGCAAAAATAGTACTAGAGTAGAGAAAAAACTTTGACTAGGTTGAATTATACCAGCCTCTAACATTTCTGCACCCATATGTTCAATTTCACTCTTTTGGTCATAGGGATATCTGTAAGGCCTGATGTTTGGAAAAGCTCTTCTTGGAATCAAATGAATAGAATGATCATGATCATGAATAGGTGGGAGACCTTTGTGAGTCTCAAATACCTTGGAATGATTGTCCAAGACTTTTTGGAGATTTGGAGAATTAGATGATTTCAATGTGGGAACCTCTAGCGAACTTAATTGTGCAATTACACCTCATTTTTCTTTCTTTAGAAGATTTTTCATTACATTAGAGCTGATTATATTTCATGGTTTCCTTGTGATACCCCTTAACTCAATTTTCTTTCCTTCTGAAGAAAAGTTCATGAGAAGTTCTTAAAAATTAAAAGCTATTGTACCCAAGGATTGTAGCCATTGGACTCCTAGTACAACATCAACACCACCCATTGGAATGGAAAGCATTGGGCTATTCAATACATGCTCTCCCATGGATAGGTTGATATTATGGCACTTTCTAGAGCAATTTATTGTTCCTCCACTTACAACCATCACTTGACACTTTGGTGTTGGATATAAGAAGCGATTCAATTACTTGGCTATCTTACAATGAATAAAATTATGGGTACTTCCAAAATCAATCAAAATTATTAACTTTTTCTTCTTGATATATCCTTCTATCTTGATAGTTTGAGGAGTGGTAATTCTAGCCAATGCATTACACGATATGGCCGGATTCATTTCTTCTTTCTCTAGGGTTTGTTCATGGTGTATATCCTCCTCTTTTGACATTTATTGTTCCTTTTCTTCCTCCTCTTCACAATCTATGTAAAATAATTTCTTCTCAGTACACTTATGACCTTTAGTGTATTTTCTATCACAACTGTAACAAAGCCCTTTTTCTCTTTTATCTTCCAATTTTTGGGGTGTCAACCTTGTAGGTTGTGGAAGGCTAGGGGAAACAACACTTCCATCCTTATAGTTGTGAGTGGTATTCTTCCTTGTTTCAATATTTTTTCTTTATATTTTTCTTTCCAACCTAAATGCCTTCTCCAATGAGTTAGATTCCCAAAGGCAAACCTCATGTTCGATATTATCCTTTAAAGTCCCTATGAACACATTGATCCTATGCTCGTCTAGAATATATTTTACCCTTATATTCAATTTTTGGAAGTCTTGAATGTGCTCCGTCATTGAATCCTTTTGTTTTAGGTTTATCAATTGGCTAAAAAAAATGTTTCTTTTTGTATCCTCATAATGTGATATCATTTCTTCCGTAAAAATTGCCCAAGTGACAATTTGTTTACGAGAGAAAAGTCATCGATACCATACAAAAAGCTTTGGTTCCAAATATAAAGTTGCAATGAGTACCTTTTGTGTGTTTCGTACATTATGGAGATCGAAATATTGCTTCATCTGTAGTATCCATGTTACGGGATCCTTGCTATCAAACTTTCTCATATCAATTTTTGGAACATGGTGGGTCTTCAATCCAACATTAGAGTCTATGAAATCATGATTAACATTTCATTTGTTCTCATCATGAGTTTCCTTTACTACTCTTTCACCATTAGTAAGCATTTCTTATAGCAACTTAGTCAAATGTATATTCAAATCTTCCATGTTTCCTTTAATTTTTTCTTCTATACCATCCATCTTAGCATCCATGCCATTCATCTTAGCTTCCATGCCATCCATCTTAGCTTCTACTCCATCCATCTTAGCTTCCACGCCATCCATCTTAACTTGCACACCATTCATATTAGCTTCCACACCATTCATCTTAACTTCCATGCGTTTCTTTAAACCATCAATCTTAGATTTTGTTACCTTTTGTGAGAGTGAAATTTTTTGCACTTGGTCTCGTAATTTTGATATATCATGTTGCATTTATTCCTCTTCTTCATGAGTCATGTTACAGATTTCAGGTTGCTTACTAGGTGTTTCCATTTTCTTTCTTTGGGGCATCAATTAATGATAATTATGCTTCACTATGCCCTTTGAACTTCAAACTAATTTTTCAACCCAAACTTATGCAAAATTTTAAAAATATTACACACCTTTTTTCGCTTTGTAGAAGCGCGAGATTGAATATGTTGTATCTCTATAATTGTGGATCTCCAAGGTCTGCAATTTATTCCTACGGTAGCCCTCTGAGTCCTCTTTCCAATGCCACCACTATGATCAAAATTAGATTATCCAAGAAAGATTTATGCCCAATATCCCAAGATGTCCTGATTATATAATTTTTCATTAGAGAAAACTTGTACAACATTCCACGTGTCATTGTTTCAATATTCATATCTGAAAACGATCCACGAAAAACCATAGTTCGTCCTCTTTCTGTAACTTCTGACGAAATTTCAATCTGATGCTCAAAGATAAAGTTATGACGATTTTCCCAAGGTCACGTATTTGGAATGTAATTCGGGAGTCTACAAAATCCTAACTTCCTCATATCATATCTCCTAAAATATAGCGAGACAAGATTTGAAATTTAGACCCAAGGTTTAGAAACATTTTGGCTCAAATGGGGTTTTTTTTTTTTAGCTTTTGAAACATCGCAAAAAAAAGTTATAGTGAAAATTCCATGATGACATGTTTGGAGCAACAAAACCCTAGAATCCAAAGCTTTGATACCAAATATTATGAAACCAGCTCACAAAAAATAGAAAATAAATATCAACACATTAGAAATCAACCTCTTCGAGGGGGAAACCTCCTTTACATTACTAAAATGAACAATTCTTCAATGATACAAATGACAAATCCTCCTTTACATATATAGGAGTCTAAGGGGTCACACTATAATTAAAGTCGATATAACAATAATAATATAAGGGCACAACAATAATAATAGTGGGCTTCTATGGGGCACAATAATAATAATATGGGGGAAATAAGGGCATAACAATAAATGGAGGAATCACTAGTATTATACAGACCTAGCATTGGATTTCCCATTCAAGAAACTAAGATCAATGTTCATATGAAGAACATCCCTCCATATGTACTTCCTAACTTCAAAGGTATGAGATCAGAAGACCCAAAAACCTTTATTTTTGAATTTGAAATAATTTTTAGATATTATGGCTACTCATTACACATTCAAAAATTGAATTTGTTTCCAGAAACATTGAAGGATAAAGCACTTAAATGGTTCATGACTTTAGGAACAAAATTCTATAAGGACATGGGATGACATGAAAAGAGTATTTTTGGAAAAATATAAAATTATTGCATACACCATGACCTTAGAAGAAGTCTTTAAGATGAACCAAAAAGAGGATGAAAGCCTATAATATTTAGTGGAAATATTTAATTATAATGTCAAAAGATATAAATTGTATAATTTAGGATCAAACACATTAAAAGCTCTCCTACTAAATGCTATAAGGGATGAATGTATTGATCTTCTTAACCTAGGTGGAAAATGAGATGTCTCTCAGTTGTCATTTCAAGAGATTTGTGAACTACACAAGAACATGTCAAGAGAAAAATCAAAGTATGGAAGATCCCTCAAGATCGAGTTATGGAAAGATTAAGGCAACATCAGTATTGGCAAGTCAAATTGAACTCAAAAATTTGATAGACATTTTTGGTAATTTAAATGAACAAATTAATATGCTAAGAATGAAAAACAAGCAAAAAATTGATAATGTTGCTTTATTTATGTTTTTCCCTAACTGCAGAAAGAAACATGCTTTGCATGAATGTCCACTTGATAACATTAAAATTCATGAAATTGGTTCAGGATCACATATTACTAAATATGTTCCATCATTATCAGGGTTAAAAGCAATTTAACAAGGAGAAAATCAAACACTGGAACAATCCTATTATGTAGCTCTAGGAATACCATGGTATCCTCATCAACTTGGTATGATGCAAGGTCTTAATTCTCAATTTCAGGGTTATGCACAACAATCTCAAAGTAATCGGCAAACACCCTTGCCTTGGAAACTTTGGACATCTCAATCCCAACCTCAAAACCAACCTTGGAAACCTTGGTCATCTCAATCCCAACCTCAAAACCAATATTGGAAACAAGGTTGGCAAGGGCCTTACAGAAGAAATTCACTGTATCCTCAATCTTTTCGTCGCTATCCTCAATATCAAGATCAAAGTTATAATCAATACCATTCACCTCCACCACAACATCAGTTTCACCATCAGTTGACCTCAATTCAACCTTTCTCATTACCACCCACATAAACACCCCAAATAACTATTCTCCCTCCATTACCTGCACAAGCATTTCAGATCTCCAATAATAAAAAACCTCAATCCACTTACAATGTTGAGGTATTGAAAAATGATTCTCCAACTTTCATTGAACAACAACAACTAGAAGAAGAAGATTCAAATACAGTCCAATAATCATGGATGCCTATTAAAGAAAAGAAGTTGTTGGAACCTGAGATTGAATTTTTTCATCCATGCCTATCACCAGATTCTATGAATGGGGATCACATCCATGCAAATTTCACAATAAGTTCTACAATTTTATTATGGTTTCAATATTTTATTATGGTTCTTCAAATCATTTTTGGTTATATGCTTGAGTTGGCTGATGTGGGATTTCTTAAGGCCCACCTTCCAACATATCTTGTCCCATTCACCTCAACACCTTATCTGGGATCATGATTAGAGATTATTTGCAGTGTCTTGGAACTTGCATACATCAATGACAAGCCTCCTCATTGACAATAATGTGAATACAACAATGTCTCTTGATTGTCATATCTTGTAGGTGACTCGACTTCAACACATTCAATTGTCCCTATAAATATGCACTCAGGTACCTTGACACTCATTTACATTATCAGTGATTTGTCTCACATTGGTTAATTATTTTCATCATTGATCACTAATCCAATGATTTATTTCCATGCTCGACTTCGACACATTCATTTTCATGGTAAGAATTGTACCATGAATTTTGGTTTTGATGAAGACTATATGGTTTTATGAAATCAACAACAACTTGTAGTGGTACATTTTATTGGTTTTTTGCAGCAACATGTTCATCTTGTTTTCATTCAACAGTAACATGATGGCACCACTACAACTCTTTTCCGTTCATTTCATTTTCAAGCAAAACAATAAAATTAGGTCTATCTCAGCCAATATGCATTATGTTTCATGGTTTCTACTTCAGCATGTAGTAATGTTGTGTCACTCAACAACCCCCATTATGATTAGATAAGTTAACTTATCCAATAATGGGGATCCTTTTTTATTTTTAATTTAGAGTTTTTTTAGCGGTTAAATAAGATAAAATATTCCTAAAAGACAAAAAATTATGTCATCCGAACCTAAGTCTTAAGTCTAATGGCATTAAAAATGACTTAAGCGAAAAGTTGTATAGACCTTTCACATATCGCATCTCACTAATCGCAATAGGTCAAAACATCCTACCAAGGAAAAGCATGATGTGACTTGCCCAACCTTAATGAATTAACATAAAGTCTTGCATAACTTTAATAAAGAAAAAAACCCTCCGCGCATACAAATGTCAGAATTGGTCCCACTAACTAGCCACGTCATCATCACAACACTTATTTCACAAGAGGAATATCAACGTTCCTTTTTGTTGAAACAAACCTGACCTTCCGATAAATCTCTTCTTCGATATTCTGAAATACTCCATCACAGTTTCCTTATCATGATACTAATATCACATTGCAAAATTCAAACTATGCCTTTCCTTAAGAACTTATGATGTGATAAGCTCCCCCATAAGCCTTTCACTGCATATTTTATTGATTATTTAATCACATGTTGACAAAGGGTTAATCTCATTGATTGAAAGATATGCATCGCAAAGAAACTTGTGATGTGAAAAACTCGATGAAGTGTTGCCCTGTATTGCAGGCCATGTGAACCCACGCTTTCCATTTATGATCAGTTATAACGGTATTTATGATTCTCGATGATGTAAATGATTTCATCGTTATCATCTAGTGCTTCATGATTTTGCATTAATCGACAATTTTGATACTATTTGGTCATTCTTGCCATAAGTTTCTAGCTCTAAGTGTTTTCTCCTCATTCTCTCTTCTGTAGGCTAGTCCTGATAAGTTGAAATTAGGCGAAATGTCGAGAGCTACTAAGAAAACCAAGAAATCTATGGTTCCACCACATCTGACTCCTCCTACTCCAGAAGTAACCAAGACGCCCCCGTTATTCTCCAATACCACATGCACCACAGATTCAAGAAGTTCTTCCTAAGCCATGTACAAATTGTTTGAAGAGGAAGAACCTAGAGTGGTTACAAGACAAGTCACAATGGATGACTCAATGTCAACTTCTAAAACTACTTGGGCAGACATTGCTAATTCTCACCTCCATCGAATTGCTACTTGGCCCAAGATTCTACCCTACACTGATTCTGTTAAATGGGTCATTGGCGAGGTGGACATTGGGATAGGACCTTCCTAACCTTGAGGAAACATACACTAATTAGGTCATGCAGAGCTATGGACTTGATAAAGATTTACCATCTTCTAGAGCCGCAAAAGATATATAATGCACAATTTCTTTAGAAGTTTGCAGCAAAAAACATAATTTTATCAAAGCCAATAAGCCAGTGGAGGCACAATCCCAGAAAACACAAGCATGAAGATAAGGGTATGTATTCTATACCTTCCCTTTCTGGTCCTCATTTCCAAGCTACTGCTATGTTATGTAGACTGTTTGGATATCCCAATACAAAGAAATTTATGGTTGAATGGATTCACCTTATTGAAGCTACCTCAGATGCCTATATTATGGATTAGGACACTATCTTATCAAATAATTTAGCTTCCCAGATCATAGCCTATAGAAGCAAGCACAATATTTCCACTAGGACTATGCCCCCTTTCTATATGAGTGCATACATCATGGATGAAATTTGTTTGACCTCTGATTTTCCATCCATGGGATGGAAATGGACCCTAGAAGACCCTACCCATATCCACATCTATGATAATATCCTTTGGGAGTCCAATTTCCAACTCCATTTATACAAAATCTGTCATGGAGTAATGTTTCCTTTATACCAAGATATTTTTTTTATGAAAAACCTCCTAGATTTTGCAGAGAAACTCATGACGACCTTACAACTATAGGTAAATGGTTTGGCAAGGACTCTTTCACCTATGTTAGGATTTTTGGTAGCCTAGATTCCCCACATGTTCTCCCCCTTTGTGTACTTGACAAGCTTCTAGCCCGAGAGGTTACCTATCAAACTATGGGCAATGACCTAGCTAAATCCCCCATAGAAGCCATGAAGTTCATCTAATCATCATTCCCTGTTCGTTGTGGAGTATATACTTTGGAAAATTTCAGACACATAATGCTTGAGATTGAACACATACAATGCTTAAACTTTCCCATTATCCCACCTCGACAATATGACCCAAGAAAAGTGGCTCAAAATTTCAGTGCTCAAGTCAATGTCAGACATTTCCAACATGAACCTGATGTTTTTGATGAATTGTTTGAAACCACCCGAGACTATGAACAGGTGGAAAAGTTAGCTGAGGCTCACTTGAATCCAAAGGAATTAAATAAATTCAAGGAAGAACACAAAAGTAAAATTTCGGAGAACCTCCCTCTCAATGTATTAAATATTTCACAACCAACCATACAACAAGAACAAGTTTCGACCAATTTTCAAAGGATTTTGAGGCCAATCATGAAAACACACTTCATTTCATTAATAGAAAAATACAAAACTATGCTTACAAACATTACGAAAATAAGATAGCTCGGACGATGGTAGCTTATCTTTGAGAAGCAATGTGGCAACTACATGCCTATGAACTATGTTACAATGAGGCTCAAGGGCCTATTTATTATTAGAAAACATGAGAAAATCCTAAACAACCAAAACCCTAACCCCATGAGATGTAACACCGATTTTATAGGCCCAGTTGGGGTTAGTTTGGTAGCCAACTTCTCGGGGTTGGAACTTGGTCATATTATCTTTGTTTGGTGTGTACGATACCTTGTTGGAAAGGTCTCTCTGAGTACTATAGGTTTCCTTTTAGGTCCATAGCCTGTGACAATGGCTACGGGCCTACCACGAACCCAAAAAAACGTTGTTTAGGGGGCCAAAACTGCTTCGGAAGTTCAGGACCCGAAAAACTACTAAAAATAGTAAATGCTGAAATGAACAAGGAAATAGATGAAACTGACTAGGTGGTCTAGGTGGGATAGGCAGGTAGCCACCAATATCCACCTGGATCATTTATATCTTCATCAAGAACGATGTTGTGGCTGCACGTGTATGTTGAGATAGTGTGTTACTATGAGTTCCTTCCATCATGCTGAGACAATGTGTTACTGTGAGATCCGTCCATCATGCCAAGACAATGTATTACTATGAGATCCTTCCATCATGCCTAGATAGTGTGTAGTATAGTAGGATCTTGAGATCATCCTTACTTCAGTTATCAAAACATTGTACTAAGAAGGAGATTGTTTTCTTTGTGACACCTACATGCTGAGAGTATCTCATTGTATTACCCATTCAAAATTGTAGTGATACTTCTCCATCCGAGATCCTGAAATGCTGCCCTAATCCGAAAGTCCTGCACCTCTTGTAACCATCCGAGATTGTGAAGAAGTTTGAAATTTCTTGGTTTCTTGTGGTGATCCCAATGGGGTATTTTATAGTGGTTCTGCCTCCATTAATAAGCCGACATGTCACCTTGAATTGTTGTGTATCCACATATGAGCTGACATGTCATTTAAATATATTTTGAGGTTGACATGACTCCCTTCTTCATCGTTTAGCTTGCAGACTTCTTCTTGTTCTTGTCTTGGATGATTGTGCTTGTCTTGGAGGGCCTTTTATGCTAGTATACATTTACACATAGGCTTAAGAAGAGATCCTTATACATGACTTTGACTCTTTGAATTTCCTAGACTTATGGAATGAGCAAGAAACTCATTCTTATAATTTACAAAAATAATATCTCTTTTTCTTGACATGTACAAAGATCAAAATTACATTTGTAAATGCTAAACCTAGTTGCACTTTCTTCAACACTCCCTCTTAACTAGGGAGGTATTTATAATGGTACTTGGTCATTCTCAATCTAAAGAATTTCTCATAAGAAGAATTAGATTGATAACCCATCTATATAGCATCATAATAACCAACATTGTTTCCACAACAAGGTTTGACTGATAGATTTATCTCTCATTAGATCATAGCACAATGTTGGCGAGACCAATGACTATAGAAACCTTCATCATTGTCTCTCAAGGTACATACCCACTCGTTTGTTCACTGAGTACGACCTTCTAGGACTATTCTTATCTTGGGTTGCCAAACCTCAAAGAATATCGGTCCTCTTGCCTACTCTTGTCTTGGATGACCTACACATCCTCAAAGAGCATCAGATGCTAGATGATTACCCAATCCTCCATTATTTATTCCAAAGTGAAGACAAGAATGTTCTTTCTATCTCTCCCTCTCAACTAGGGAGGATATCATGTGTTTACATTTCTCTTCATGGCCTTCACCTGGACTTACGACTGTTAGTATTGGTCTAGTGCATGACACATGAAATAGAAAATGAAACTGTCACTCCTTTTTAATCAGGGGTGATCTAATCCAAGCTCCCTCTTGATCAGGGAATTTTTAGAGCTTCCTCTTAGCTAGGGACTCTTCTATATATCAACAACTTCTTCTTTGTGGGTCCTTCAATTGCTTGATCAACTTCTCTTCTTAATGTCATGAAATTCAGTTGAGCTTCTTCCTTGTAGGGCCACAACCATTGATCACTTTCCTATAGAAATTTTGAATAATAAACGCATATTCAATGGAGATTATCTTGATCATGTACTATTGCGGAATACATACACAATACATAAGCTCCTCTACGTTGATCATCAATATAGCAGCATCAATAACAATAAAACATCAAGAGAATGCACACATTAACACAGTATGTAACCCGGGGAAAGCTTACAGCTAAAAACCCCACACTATCTGTATATTAATAATTGAGAACATGTAACATTACAATAGTCAATACTTCTCACAAGTATCCAACACTATCTCCACCTGTTACACACAATACAACTCAGATCTGATCTCCAAATCTATTCCACTGCTTGCCTGCCTCCACTATTAAATACCTGCTCAAGAATGGATGAGAATGGTTGAACCAAACTCGTATTTACCTCAAAAGAATCACTCACATTGGGAATCACATGAGCAGAGGCTATACTCACTTGGTATTGGCCAATTCTCATTGGCATAACTCAATCTCATTGATTGTGAAAATCCTCATGCACAACTATAGTCACAACTGATAGCAATCTGATCCTCTAACACCTGTCCTTGCTGAACTGAACATGCACTGACATGCAACTGAGTTAACTGATGTATTCTTTAGTTGTAATATGAGTTAATGATTAGTTTAACAACTCATCATTATTCTATTTACAGTTAGACTAATTACAACTAGTTTAACCAAGTCAAACTGAACACAACTCCATCAACTCCACAATCAACTCCACCAAACTCAACTGATTGAGTTCTAACTGAAGTCATGCATGCAACAACTCAACTGACCCACAAAGAAAACATATTTCCTTCGGACAGCTGCATGTGCCACATCTGTAGCTCAAACTGAAGTGCTCCAAGAGAATAAGATAAATTTTATAGTCTAAATATTATTATAAGCTAATAATATTTGACTGCTCTATAATTAGACTTGACAGTATCACCACTGTTGTCTAAAAATAGAAATCCATCTATTTTTTCCAACTTGACCAATCATCCATAAACAGCATCCTGCAACTCATAGACATGATCCATATGTCTAAAAATATACATAGTCTAAAAATAAACTTTGCGCCATCATTTGCCTGCAGGCCCACTTAGTGAAGGCGACTCTTTTCACTAAGCTCCATCATCTTGTTGCAATGTCAACATTTCCTCCTTCTTTCGTCATGTCATTCCTTTCTTCATGGAAAGTGGCCTTCTTCATATCTGGAACCTTCATCATATGGATACTTCTTCATTATTCTTCTTCTATCCACCACATGAATGCTAATTGTACTTGTATTTACAACTCTTGTTCGAGTAGCCCTACACTATCCAAATATTATTAAAGAAATCAAAACATCATATTACAACAAATCATACCTTATGCGATTCCTCTTCATAATGACATATTTATGTAGGTATCAACATCCAGCATACATGTTGACACATCTCCCAAAGATATCCATTGTCAAGGGTCTTAATCTTTTCCATCAGAATCTTCATATCTTTCCGGGAGATTTTCTAGTCAAGTCTTCTTGATCTTTTGGGTGTTGATTACCTTCATTAAGGTTTCACATCTCACGATCTCTTCCTTCTCCATACATTCCATTCTCAGGTGATTTTAATCAACGTTTCTTAGTTTTGATCAACCACCTCATACTTCATATGAGGACATATTATGTTGAAGTCATATAGTGTGTCATATGCCTTCTTCCATCCTTTCACAGGAGGAGATCATTTTTCTCTTGATCATGCTTCTCAAGATAGAAGTAATGATCCATGTTACTTGAAACCATGTGACATCACATTATAATATTAAACACAAGCATACATACCTTGTTTTACCTTTAGGCCATCTAGGCTTATTCCAACAACTTACTTGATTGAAGTTTCTTCAACCTCTTGATATTCGTTTTATCTTATGTCACCATAACATCATCCATGAATTCCACAAATTGGAATTCTTAATGAAACACTTGCTTCCTCTCTAGATTAGTGAACCCTTCGATGAGGATTCCATCAGAGAATATTGAGGATCTTGTATATCCTCATCTGGAAGATGTTTCCTTTTTTGTATTGATGTGTGATGAGCCTTGTCCTGGATGACTTCTCCCCTTCCTTCAATGTCCAATGATTTTCCCAAGATCTATATCCTTCAAGTTTGTTTGTCAAGGATTTTGTCCTTCAAGATTCCCATGGTGATGTCATGAGCTCTTGTTTCTAATGCTTCCATGATGCCACAATGCATTATATAATCATTGTCATATCGTATAACAAAAGCTTATGACAGGACCCTTTTGTGAGGGATACTATCCAAATCATAGTAGAGATCTATTACTCCCTCTTTCCTTGGCCCTTTTCTTTAGCTTCCTCCCTCTATCCAATGATATGAGCTTCCATAATTTTAGCTATACCTATTCTACCTTCTTTGAGGACCAAATTTCCCTTTCCTTTTTGCACATGTTTTAGTCCTTTACCCTTCAATACTTTTTCCATCAACTTGTCTTTCCCTATTTAGCATAGAGACCATAATTTGTCTAATGAGGTAACCTTCTTATCCCATGGATATTTTTTATCTTGATTATTTGTTAACGCATTATGGTTATCTTCCTTTCTAGGTCTTGTAGATGGAGGATATCCTACATCCTTTGATACCCTTTACATTCATGTAGATCAGATTTCATGTGACTTTCTTCATTGCATATTTAGAGAATGAGTTTATCTATATCTCTTTGATGTTCCAATCTTGCTATATGAGCGGATCTTTCATAGGTATCCATTTCCATGAATTCAAAGGAGACCTCTTGATATGCTCAATGACTTCAGCTATCTAGATGACTGTGTTTATCTTCATTCTTCATGTAAGGAATATTGATGACCCATTCAACTTCATAGATGTCCTTGCAATCATGAAGTCATTTAACAAAACTTGATTATAGAATGAAAAGGTACTTACTTGTCATGTGAAGATGAAATCTTCACCTTGATGCTTTCTTGAATTATCTCCTTCAATGAGATTCTTGCTTGAGTTGTCTGGTACAACTGAGTTCCAAAATATTTCTTGAGACTTCCTTGCATTGTTTAGCACCAAGCATTGTTGCTTTTATAATATGTTGAGATTACTTGATTCCTTGATTGTGAGGGCATGATATTGAAATCAAGAATTTTTTAGAGCATTGTCATGATGCCCATATGAAATGTGGCATTGTGTTCTCCTTCTGAAGTGATATTTTTGTAATGTATGATGTGATTGTATATCATTGTGGCATTGTTGTGATGCTCCTTGCTGGAGTAGAACCTTGCTTGAGTTGACTAGCATGAACAATGATTTCCTTTGATACCTTCAAGCACTGTCCAATACCAAGCATCGAAACTACTTCAAACTTAAGTTATTGAGATCTCTGTGGTATGACATAGATTGTAATGACACCCAATTTGGGGCTAACACTAAAACTATGAGAGGTACTCTGTTTTCCTTATTTTAACTGTCATATGAATTCTAAGCACTAGCATTGAGACTTCACTTTGACTGAGATTACTTGATCTTGAATTGTCTTGCTGTTGAAGACTTGATCCTTTAATCTTGACAAAACCATTCAAATTGTTTTGATGCCCTTTTTGGAGACTGATCCTTGTATGTCTCTTTTTCTGCCCTTCCTTTGACTTCAACACCTTAGCTCCGATACCATGTTGAAGAATCTAGGGAAGTTAGAGTTAGTGTTATTCTTCTTAGCATGAAAATTATTTGTGAGATGTTTCAAATTGTTTCTTATTTGCATATTCTTTAATATTAATGTGTCTTCCTTAGTTCATCAAATAGCTACCAATACAAAGAGACAAGAACACAAGATGTTGGCATTCTTCTAGGGCCAAAACATCTCCCTCTTGGAGAGGAAAACCCACACTAAATTCTTCTTATAGAGATTCCAATTGATGAATACCAAGACCTTTACCCTTGACGTATTAGGCCACTCCAAGACCAAGACACCAATCCTCTACTGAGATCATCATCACTGTTGCTCCATCATCGAGGTCTTCTTCTATGATATCTTCATATGTATAAGAGAGCTGCATATAGCATTCTTGGTATCATGACAGTCTCATCATGACTAAAATCACGACCTTTATATCTTCATCAAGAATGAGGTTGTGACTGCACTTGTATTTGGAGATGGTGTGTTACTATGAGTTCCTTCCATCATGCTGAGACAATGTGTTATTGTGAGATCTATCCATCATCCTAAACAATGTATTATTATGATATCTTTCCATCATGCCTAGACAATGTGTAGTATAGTAGGATTATGAGATCATCCTTACTTCGGTTATGATAGCACTTAGATTTGTACTAAGAAGAAGACTCTATTCTTCATGAGACCTATATGCTGAGAGTATCTCACTGTATTACCCATCAGATATTGTAGTGATACTTCTCCATCTGAGATCCTAAACTGTTGCCCTAATATGAAATTCCTGCACCTCCTATACCCATCCGAGATTTCAGAGAAGTCTGAGATTTCTTGGTTTCTTGTGGTGACCCTAGCGGGGTATTTATAGTGGTTCTACCTCCATTAATAATATGACATGTCACCCTGAACTATTGTGTCTCCACATATGAGCCAACGTGTCATTTAAATATATTTTGAGGCTGACATGACTGCCTTCTTCATCATTTAGCTTGCAAACTTCTTCTTGTTCTTGTCTTGGAAGGCCTTTTAGACTAGTATACACTTACATATATGCTCAAGAAGAGCTCCTTATACATGAATTTGACTCTTTGACTTTCCTAGACTTATGAAATGAGCAAGAAACTCATTCTTATAATTTACAAGAAAAAACCTTGACAAGTACAAAGATCAAAATTACATTTGTAAATACCGAACCTAGTTACAATTTCTTCAACACCACCCAATTCTAATCCATCATCATCCATTTTTCCACAAAATTACAGTTTAAACACACCGAAATTATTCAAAATTATAAAAAGATCAGGAAAACAATTTCCCCCCTCCATCCATCAAGGTACATTCTTATGGTCTACAGGAACTCAATTCACCCCAAATGTTTGACAATATGCATTCTCATGTCAGATAAGAATTGAATTGATGCATCTTCCTTTCAAGAAAATAGAAATTTAGAAATGTGTCGAAATCAACACAAAAAATCTTCTTTCAGTTTAAATCCTTTCTTCCTCATCATGTTGACCAATAATTTTTCTTCCAATGTTTTGTCTTCTTTCCAAAGTTTTTTTATTAATGCATAATATTTTTGAATAGTAGGTTCACAACCTCTCTCCTCCATCTCATGGAGGAGCTTAATACATGCATCAAATTCACGTTCTTTGCAAAATCCATCAATGCGAATGGTCCAAGTAATTTCTTCTTGACTAAAAGAGCTAGAAATAACATCATCGAACAATATGTTTGCCTGTTTTGTCCTGCCTTCTCTATAAATATCATGAATTATTGCATTAGATATCGATAAAGTATTCAAAGCCATTTTTTCTTATTGGATTTAAAATATATAGGGCATGGTCATATTCTCCTTGTTTGTAATATCCCATAATAAGAGAGGTGTATATGCCTTTATGAGGAAGCAAGCCTCTCGCTGACATATTTTTTACCAACTGATCTGCCTTCTGCACCCTACACCCATTGCATAGTCCAACTATTAGTGCACTATAAGTATCCATAATAGGTTGGAAATCCTTTTCTACTATTTTTTCCAAAAGCTTCAAAGGAATATCAATGTTCAAAGCATTTTTTCAGGATCTGAATCCCCAATTGCCCCACTAAAAGTAGTCAATCTTACTTTCTGCATTTTTCTTTCATGAATTATCCAATTCATAAGTACACTATAAGTTTGATAATTTGGTTGGCATCTGTTCTTTATCATTTTTCTCAGAATATCAAAACCATGATCAACTCTATCTAATTTGATATTGCTACTAATAAGAAAGGGTTATGTCACCTGATCAAGTTTCATGCCTTTTTCCTCAATTTTTCAAGAAGTAATTTTGCTTCCTCTAACTTCCTTTGTCTGCAAAGGCCATGAATCACTGCACTGTAAGTGTGAACATCTAGCTCACAACCCTAACACACCATTTTGTCAAGCACTTTAAGTGCATGATCCTCAACACCCGCTCTGCAAATTCCATCAATAAGGATTGTGCAAGTAAATGGAATTTGAACAAGGCCCCTTTTTATCATTTTTCCAAACACTTTATCTACACGTGATATCTTATTATCCTTGAAAATTCCATTCATCAACACATTGTAAGCATTTGGCTCACAACCGTCTTCCTTCATTCGGTCCACTAGTGCAAGAGTTATGTCAATTTTGCCTCATTTGCAATGTCCATCAATCAAAATAGTATACATTAATTCATTTGGGGTTAGGCCTTCTCATGGAGTTTATTGAATAAATCACAATCTTGTTCAAGCTTCCTCTCTTTACAAATTCCATTAATCAATTCACTATAAGTGTGCAAGTCAGGTTAAAAACCATTTTTCTCCATCATGTCAAGAATCCTAAAAGTGTTATTAGTTTTACCCTCTTTACAATAACCATCAATCAAAGTGTTATATGTTACTTGAGTGGGGGCCAAACCACTTTTAAGCATTCCATAAAAAAGAAACATTGTCTTCTGCAACTTCCGCTATCTGCAGAGTCCATTTATTAATTCATTTTGGGTATGAGCATTTGGTTTACAACTAGTCTTTTCCATATTTTCAAGAATATCAAAAGCAACATCCACTTTCCCCTCTCTATGCTCGCTTTCAATGAGGACATTGTAAGTGACCAAATTAGGGACAAGACCTTGTTCCAGTACTTGAATAATTCACTTGCCTTTTCCAGTCTGCTTTCTTTGTAGAACCCATTGATTAATGTAGTATAATTATGAATGTTTGGTTGACAACCCCTTCCACCATTTTACTAACCAGATTGAATGACTCTTTCAACCTGCCTGCATCATAAAGAACATCAATGGGCATCGTATAAGTATGAACAATAACCTTGCAACCATTATCCACCATCTCAATGAGCATTAGAAAGGCCTCCTCTATTTTGGCCTAAGTGCATAGACCATTAATAAGAATTGTATATTCATTTATTTTGGATCACAACCTTTTTACTGCATCTGTTGAAATACCTTAGATGCTTCAACCATATTCTGGTTCCTACAATGCCCTAGAATGAAGGACGTGTAGGTGAATTTATAGGGATACCTACCTTCTTCATAAATTTGACTCAAGAATTACTTAGCATTCTGCACCTTCCCCTGCTTGTAGAGCATACCAATGATAGTATTGTATATCAAATTTTTTGGCTTAATCCCATTAATCAACATCTCCCTATAAAAAATCTCTACAGTATTAGGCATGTTGAGCCTTGCTAAGGCTATTAACAAATAGCTATAATCTTTGAGTTTGAGCTTGAAACCCTTATAATGCAATGCTTTAAGGAATTCCATTACCTTGTCCATCTCTTCAATGTGGGCATGGACCTTGATCATAAATGTTTGAATATGCTCCGATGGGAAAAAAGGTTGAGCCCAAAGGAGAAAATTTATTAACATTGCATGGCAATCAAAGTTGTGCCTATAGCCAAGGCGCTGCCTCATCCAATGAAAGAATTGCATGGGAATTTTGGCATCGATGAGAAGCTCTAAAACCTTCTAAACATGTTCTAGGTTCTTCTTAAATGAAGGATTTATTTATTACTCAAATTGGTTGATTACTTCATGAACTCGGTGCACAAAATCCAAAAACTCATTGGATAAAGTAGAAAATCTTGCATCAATGGAAGCATTTCTCTCAATGGATTATTGGTATGGAATAAAATCGGATGCAGTTAAACTATGGCACTTTTGACATAAATCACACCTATTCACAAATTGGGAAGAAGGTACAAAAACATGTAAATTGGGGAACTGCAAAGAATTTTATTTGGAGGTTGTTGTGGAAAATATTATTTCCCTGAAGGTCACCTTCCTCACTGTTGGAAATCTCTACAAGCTGAGAAAAGAAACGATGATGCGAAGCAGAGATTGCATTTTATCATAATCCTCATTAAGCATGGCGTCCATGAATCCAAGGCATTGCCCGAATGAGCCAAGTGTTTAACCCATAATATGAAATTTTCTCTCTCGACTTCTTCCATGGGAGATGCCATCACCTGCAGAGGCCTCTGGCCAGAGATAATTAACAACAAAAGAACCCTAAAAATGTAAGCACTGCCCTTCTCTGAGAGAACACCACCACTAACATACTTATGCCAAAGTAATCCAACAAATCGTAAGGCCATTGGGAAATACACTTCTCTTCTTAAAACATTTCCATGGGGAGGAAATAACGGCGCAGACGAAACGTTTCCACGACAAAGAAATGACGATGTACTTCTTAGCTAATTCCATGTTGTCATTTGCAATGGCACATGTAAATTTTTATTTAGATGGAGGAGGACGAAAATACACAGATCTTATTGGCCAAATCTACCCAGCCAAACCCATCATAGGAACACCTTCGATGTAATTAATAATAATATAAAAAATGCTATAAAATATTCAACTATCTATATTATTAACGAATTTAGACTTCTGTGATCCATAACATTGTTTAGAGAAGTTCCGCCTGTGGTTTTTAGTCTCTTAGGAAAAGGTCTGAATTTTTCCTTAGCGCCTAGAAAAATCCCGGTCGAAGACATCATTTGCGATGTAGATTAAAGACACGATTAGGCAAGATTGTGTCGTAGCTCTGAGGAGGGCTAAGCCTCCCCATAGAAATATCAGCAAGGTTGAGTTTGAGGCTTTGAAGACCTTGAACCAAAATCGTGACGTCGTGGTCTTAAAGGCAGATAAAGGTGGGGTTGTTGTCCTCTTGGATAGAAGTGATTATAGGAATAAGATGCTTGATCATTTGTGCAATAGTGGGAGTTATAAGAAGCTTTCGAAAAATCCCCTTAAAAAGATTTCCAGAGCGGTCACTCTTGCAATCAAGTCGTGCAGTTCCACTAATCCTCTATCCCAGAAGCTTATTGAGGGAAACCCCATCACTCCGAGGATTTATGGCCTTCTGAAAGTCCACAGGAAGGGGTCCCCCTGAGACCCATTGTCAACACCATAGGTGGTCCGACATACCTCCTGGCCAAGTTCCTTGCTATAAAGTTGAGGCCCTTGGTTGGTCATACTGAGTCCTTTGTCAAAGACTCGGCCTCTTTTATTGATGATCTTAAGAGAGTTAAGCTTGAGCCCGAGGACATTCTGGTAAGTTTCGACGTGGTCTCCCTTTACACTTGTATTCCCATCAATGAGGCCATGAAGGTGATTAATAAGCTCATCAACCCTGATACAGATAAGTTGGTTGAGCTTTGCCTTACCTCCACCTTTTTCAACTTCGAGGGAGAATTCTATGTGCAGACTTGTGGAGTTGCCATGGGTTCCCCCTTGTCCCCTGTCGTCGCTAATCTCTTTATGGAGGATTTTGAGTCTAAGGCCTTGGCTTCCTCTCGGCTCTTGCCGAAGCTTTGGAAAAGATTCGTTGATGACAATGGTGTTGTCTAGTCTCATGGTCCTGATGAGCTGGATCGTTTCTTCAGTCATCTCAATAACCAATCCGCCGCCATTAAATTCACGATGGAAAAAGAAGACAATGATTGTCTTCCGTTCCTGGATGTTCTCATCTCTAAGAAGGTGGATGGTTCCTTTTCTCGTCAGGTTTTTAGAAAGAAGACGCATACTGAGCAGTACTTGCATGCTTCTTCCCATCATTTCCCCGCTCAGAAGTTAGGGTTTCTAAGAACTCTTGCCACCCATGCGGTTAGAATTTCTGATGAAGGGAGCTTGGAATCGGAGAAGGCTCATCTCCTAGATGTCTTTGTGAAGAATGGTTACAGTAGAAACCTTGGTCAAAAAGCCTTCCTCAAGGCCAAGAAGGAGCCCTCTGTCCAAAGAGATCCTAATGATCGTGTCATGGGGGTTAACCTTCCTTACATCCAGGGGACCACTGATAAGATTGTGAGGATTCTGAGGAGGTACGATGTTCCCGCAACTTTTAGGCCTCTCAATACTATCTGCGGCTCCCTCAAATCGGTAAAGGATCCTATCGACCCTTAAGACATGAAGGGCGTCTATGTCATTCCTTGTTCTTGTGGGACACCATATATTGGTGAGACAGGTCGCTCTATCAAGCAAAGGATCAGCGAGCATTCAGCTGACTTAAGGCATGGGAGGGCCAAGTCCTCAGTCCTGGTTGAACATGCCGAAAAGGCTAGGCATCATGTCTGTATTGAAGAGGCTCAAGTCATTGCTAAAGTGGCGCAGTTTCACCATCGAAAATTCAGAAAGGCCCTGGAGATTGAGAAAAGGCCGAGGAACCTTAATAGGGATGATGGCTGGAAGATTAGTAGTTGCTGGGTCCCAGCCCTGTCTTCCTAGCCTCCTCTATCCCTCATTTATAAGGCCTCGGGGTAGATTCTGTGGTGGGTTCTTTGTTCCTCTTGGATTCTTTTAATTTTTATTTTATAGTGAGCTTTTAATTATTATTTATATACTCATCCTTGAATCTTAACTTCCTAATAATATATTGAATTAATATAATTTGCTCCCTTTTATTTCTTTATTCTTAGTATTATTCATTAATATGATCTTTATTTCGAGCCTTATCACAATTATTTTTATTAATATTCAAATAGTAATTTAATTAATTTTGTCTTTTTTCTTGTTTTCAATCTATTTCTATATTATACTAATAATATTATCCCATAATAGACTTTTATAACGTTAGAATTGATGATTCTAGTCTAAATATATTATTTGAATTCATACTATTGAGCGTATTATTTAACTATAATATATTAAAGGAAAGAACCATTATAACAATCTAGTTATTATTTCTAATATATATTTAGTGTTTAAAATAGTTTATGTTAAATAGTTGGTATATTGAATTCTACTTTTAAACTGGAATTAGTTTATTTTTACCTCTTCCTAATTACCTAAAAAAAATTTAGATAGATAAATTTTGAACCCTTATATGTAATAATATATTTACCTAATTACGGGGGTAGTTTTAAATTATTGGAACAAGAATATGAAAAGTTAAGTATTAAATTAAATATAGATTATGTAGTAAATATACATTACTAAATAAACTATTAAATTATATTTGTATGGATTATATAATATATAAAAGATTTATTAAAATAATATAATTTAACCTAATTACAGGATATTTTTTAAAATATTATTGAACAAGAGTATTAGAAAAATTTAACTAATTAAATATATATAGATTAAAAAAGATATTAAATTATATTTGTATAGATTATAATAAATAAGATTAATAATATTCATTAAAAAATATATAGATGAACCAATAAGACTATTTTTCGTTATATGTATTTATTTATTAATAAACTATTTAGTTAAGTAAACCAGGAATTTCCAGCTAGTAAGAGTACTTTAATTACTTAATTTATCGTATTTCTAGGAATAATAATAATTAAGAATATAGCAAAGGTATTTGACTAGGGTCATTAGGTCATATTTAGTTGTTATCAATCTAGCCGTTGGTATCTCTGCCAAGACTATTTAACAAGCTAAGCTGGATCGGTTCTTCAACTTGTTCTGATGATGAACCACACTGGTTGGTTCCAAACGCGTCGACAAATTATTATTTATGTGATTTCGCCGAAAATTCTCTAAACTATATTTACCATGGTTGTTATTTTGAATATTATTTATATAATATTTCAAAAGAGAATAATTATTATTGATTCACACTCATAAAAAATAACTATCACAATGTTAAAATAAGTTAAATAGCAGCCATGCAATATAGTCTTGGCTTCTATTGCTAATTTCACACTTGCAATATATTTTTATTTTCATTTTCTTACACGCTCAAGGAAAACTACTTTCACACATCTTCTTTTACCTTCACATAACTTCTTGCGTATAACTAGCGGTTTATCGTTCATTTGTTATTATATGTTTTAATTATGATCGTTAATATTGTTTTAAAATAGGAAAAGGTAAATCAACTCAAATAAAATAAAATGAAGCTATTCCTTAAAAACAAATAAAACTAAAATTTTACATTACTAAATTCATAATAATTTGTAATACAGTGCGAAAGAAACACATTATGCAGAAGTGTAAAGCATGTGCACTTCTCTCGGCTTGGTTCATATGCTTCTACTCAAGACTCCACACATTTTTTACATTTTTTTTGGAACAAGTGTGGGAGTGTGGAGTTTCTTTTGAACTCTCACTACACACAAAACACCATCAAAATACATAGCCAAAATTAATGATAAAGTAACAAAAATCTAAAGGCGACAATGACTAACAAGAACACAGGAACTGGTAGTTGCTTTTCCCCAATTCTCTCGGTGCACTGAAGTTCGATATGCAGAGGAGTAATGCTTATGGTCACAACTTCTTGTGCACTTTCTTCGAGCATGAGTCCACAAAAATTAATGATGTTTCTTTACATATCACTGACGGCAACACACATATCTTCCACTAATGCTTATTCTCGAATAAAGAGAATGTTATATTGGCCATGGGAGATAGCGGTTTCGATAGAAGCTTATTATTGGATGCACTGTCAATTAAAATTTTAAGAGGGAAGAAATACAAGCAAGTTAAATTCGAAGTCGTTTATAATGCGATTTTTTAAAAGCTTTTTTGGTGGCTTTTTTCCGTAAAAATCCGGCAGCAATTTATTGGAATGGCAAGTTTGATAGTTAGTTTCTGCACAATCAAAGCGTCTCAAGGGTTTTTCAGGGTGCTGAATCCAAATATACAGTTAAAAACCCATTTTAATTACAATAAATCAAGATTTAACCTTAATTTCTTCCCCGGATTCCGTCACCGGAATCTCCAAAAAGTCACATTATAGACAACTCCGTTAAATTCCAGCGAGAATAGGAGTTCGGCTATTCTATACACTTTATGTTTCAGTTGTCAATTGAATAAAGGTTGTGACACGATAAAACAAAATTTTATATAAAACCACATTTCATTGGTATGTGCTTATGTTTATGAAATTAGGGGGCTATGTCCAAGTTTGGAGAAATTTCATTATGTGGAGAAAGCTTTTAAAATTTCATTATGTAATGGTCAACATTCTATACTGAAAATTTTGTTACTAATATTTTAGTATTAAAACATAATCCAAATTTTTTTGTTCCATTATAACATTGTTTATGCTTATACTATTGATAATATTTTAATTGTAAATAATGCATACACTTGCTATTTAATTGATTTTCTTTGCATGAAGTTTTGACATTGGATGTTGTTATTAATTGATAATTATTGCTAATATTATTGGTAATATTTTAGTTATAAATAATACATATCTTCATGTTTTCTTTTCACTTTATTTTAATTATAAATAAAACATTCATTGTATGGAAAAATTTCTATTGCTATTATTTTAGTATTAAATAATCCATATTTATTATTGACAAGTATGATTATCATATCATTGAGCATAATATTTGTTTGTGCTTATGTTTCTAAAATTAAGAAAAAGAAACTTTGAAGCTTTCATTTGTTTGAGTGAGGAGACTAGTGCAGAAAAAATCAAAACTAACATACAATACTACACAAACACTTCATAACCAATGTAGAATATTAATTGTCATTCATCAAATTTAATATCTCATATATGCTTCCACACTAAAGACTATGTTCCGGTGCATTTGCTTGAAGCATGTCAGTGGCCTTCAATGATGTTTCTTTTCATATAGTAACCAAATGATAATGTTTTGCATGGGGCCATCCCTAGTTTTATCTATGGTTGCAGCGTCTCATGCATTAGCTTCAAGGAGGAGTCAACTAACTTCAATAATGCTTCTTTGCATATGGTATCCATGTGGAAACATTCTCCATGGTGCCATCTCCCAATTCCAATCATTTGAGATCCTCATCAAAATGTTGGATATAGTTCCCCACATATATATTAGAATCATGTTGACTATAATCTATAAGCCATCCTAAAGCTAGTTAAATTCTAGCAAGAATGAGAGTTGGCTATTACATATGCTTTTTGTATCAATAGCCAATTGAGTAATGGTTGGTGCAGTGAGAAAAAAAATCTATACAAAAATGCATTTCATTGAATTTTTTTTTTTTTTTTATGGTTATGTTTTTGAAATTACAAATGTGCCAGAGTGCTAAGAAAATTCGTTGTGGGAAAGAAGCTTTCAAACTTTCATTTTGTTGTTTTCTTCTCCTTGTAATGAGAGTTCTTATTGTTAAAATTTTAATATTAACACATAATCCATATTTGTTGTTCAAAATAACATTGTTTATAATTATATGATTAATAATATTTTAATTTTAAATAATGCATACTACCATTATTTAATTGATTCTCTTTGCATTAAGCTTTCTACACATTGAAATGCTCTAGCTACTTTCGCATTGACATTAGAAATTGTTACTAATTGCTAAATAGATTCAACTAATGTATACAATATTATTTATTATTTAATTATAAATATTTGTATTATTTTAATTATAAGTATGACTTGTTTTCTTATTTGCAAAGATGTCTTGTTTATGCTCTTGTAAAAAAGTGCACATAAAATCCATTGTAGACAAAAAGCTTTTTTGTATGGATCTCCACACTTCACACTAAAAGATTTTATTTCTAATATTTGAGTTATAAATAATGATATCTCTGTAGTATCTTTTTTCTTTATTTTATTTATAAATAAAACATTTATTGGGAGCATCTTTTTACTCCACACTAAAGGATTTATTATTAAGTAATCCATATTTATAGTTGGAAAATCCAATTCTCGCTATCATTGAACATGAACATAAGATTTGTTTGTTCTTTTGTTTAAGAAATTAGGAAAAGGTAGCTTTCAATCTTTTATTCTGTAGATCCTAGCAGTCCGCATCAAACTCTTTGTTTGAGTGCAGAGCTTTGTAAGTGCGGAGACCGAGTGCTAAAGAGTTCGAAGTTAGTATATAATGTGGCAGAAACACTTCATGATCAATATACAATATCAATAAGAGTTTGAGTGCAGAGCTTTGTAAGTGCGGAGACAGAGTGCTAAAGAGTTTGAAGTTAGTATATAATGGGGCAGAAACACTTCATGATCAATATACAATATCAATTTTGATTCGTCAAATTTAATATCACATATAGTACTCATTAACATTTAGTTTAAGTTTTTGTTATATGAAAAAGAAGGTGAGAAAGGAAAAGTGTGTTATAGGAAAAAACTAAGTAGGGAAAATAATATTTACCAAAATTCAAAAATTTTAAAATCATTTTTAATATTGAATAATTAATTAATGTAAACATTGAACCTGTACAATATTATTGGTAATATTTTAGCTATAAATAATGCATGTCTGTATTGCCTTTTTCTAGAAAGGCACTTTGTATTATTATCTCATAATATGGAAGTGTCAATTGCTTATCAAGTGCACATTTTTCTCATCTTTGAGTAAAATCTTTATGTATTGTTAGGGCTCTTAAATTAGGTACATGTTTAGAAGTGCGGGCAAAGTCCACATTATCAAATAACTATTTCTACAATTCAGTTGGAAGTCAGTTCTATTTTTTGGAAATGATAACATAACGCTTTCATATATATCTCGAATGATGATTCTCTTAGTAATATTGTTCTACTTGTTGATACTCATTTTCTACCTTTATACGACCATGAATATAATAGAATTTGAAATCCTTGTTTCATTATACATGTAATATTGCAACTTACTATTCAAATCTAGAAAATTAGCAGTACATATAAATAATAAAGATGATAAGGGCTTATCTTACCTTGCAATAAGTTCTTCATTATGAACTTTCTTTCATATTATATAAAATATATCAGATCTCTTGAATGTCAAAATGTAAACACAACTATCAATTAATACTAAATAATGCATATCTTGGTAGTCAATTTGCATAGAGTTGTGAATATGATTCATCATTAAAGAAATTCAATTTTGTTATAAAGATGATTTAATTTAACTTATATCTATGATTTTTAGATTTGTAGTTTTTTAGGTAGGACATTTGTTGTGCTAAGCTTTCACTCTGTCCAAAAATCTTGTCTACACAATGAAGCTTTTCATTATAACCTTAGGACAATGACAACTCTATACA
>APFE031039896.1:0-13357 GCA_000404065.3 Pinus taeda
ATAAAAAATGTTTTTTAAACATTAAAAAAATATATGAGAAGAATAACACTAAAATTAAAATATAAAATCATTAAAATTAAAAAAAGAAATAAGAAGAAATCATAATTGAGAAGATTTTTCAGCGAAAATCATGTCATAATACATATACATTTGTTGACGAGTGTGGTTCATTGTGAGGACAAGTTGAAGAACCAGATCATGACAGTAGTTGAAATAGAGAAAGCAGATCATCCAACAGCTATAATTGACTAGGAAACAGATGATCTGCTTTCTCTACTTAAAATGTTGCCATGATCTTGTTATTCAACTTGTGCTGACCATGAACCACACTTTTTGGTTCTAAACATGTCGATAAATGTATTATGATGTGATTTTCACTTAAAAATCTTCTCAATGGATCACAAAACCTAAACTCAACAAAGAAATCATAATAATTGAAAAATTAAAGTAAAAAATGAATAAAAATAATTAGTTAAAAAAAATAAAAAACAAAAAACATTTAAAAATACTAAAAAAATAAATGAAAAAATTGAAAAAATAAGACTTTACATAAGCTAAAATTAAAAAGAAAATAAATAAGTAGAAAACACAATCCCTAGCTCGTGGCTCCTTCCGCCCCTTGGGTGGGCCTAACTGATTCCCAGAATCAGCCAGGCCCACGAAGGGGACTCAAAGGGCCACGGGACAGGGCCCTGCCTGCCATGGCCGGTGGCCCCTTGGGCTCCCTAACGAGGTTTGGCCGATTTCGGGAATTGACTAGGCTCGCCTATGAGATCTGAGGGGTCATTGGCCAAAGCGAGCAAGACCTTTTGTTTTTTAATTTTATTGTTATTTTTTAATATATCTATATAATATAGATATATATATATATATATAATAATATAATATATATATATATATATATATATATATAATTGTTTTATTTATTGTTTTAAGGTTTTTAATTTTTTCTTAAATTAGGTTTTTTTTTATATATTTCTTGTTTTTTTCATTTATTTTTTTATATTTTTTGAATTAATTTTGTTTTGCTTTTTACAATTTTTAATGTTTGATTTTTATTTTTTATGTGCTTTTTTTATATATATTTTTATATTTGATTTTTTTCTTTTATCGTTTGGGGTATGTTTATTTTCTTAATGTTTAATATATATTTTTATTTGCTTATTATTTTTTTAAACTTGTTTTTTTGTTTTTTTTTTTAGTCTTAATTTTTTTTTAATGTTTAAATTTTTGTTGTGTTTTGTATTTTTTGTTTATATATATATATATATATATATTATATATATATATATTCCTGCAAGGTTTGTGTCAATCCTCGAATAGCAACCCGACTCCATTATGTGTTAATTTGATAGTTGATTTTAAGGTTTTCATTATAATGGATTAACTCCATTCCCACACTCTATCAATTTTATGGTCGATTTTTTGAGATTTCTTTGTAATGGGATGACTTTGCATTTACTGCATGTATATTTGATGGTTTATTTTTAAGTTTTTGTTACAATTTGTCAAGTTGTCTTACACTAAGATTTTAAAATAGATATACTTTTAACATTTAAAAAAGAAATTGATATTGGTATAATGATCTTTCTTTTAGGTTTTAATTTTTAAAGTCTTTTTAATCATATCATTTTTCCATCATGTCATGGCTTAAACATGTTGAAAACTTAAAATTTTTGTAGTTATGATCTTTGGTTTTAATTGCATGGTTGAAAATTTGTCAAAATTTTAAGGTTTTTCTGAGTCACGATATGTTATCTTTAATTCCATGGTTGAAAACAATTATAAGTATTTTATGTTTGACACCATGGCTGTTTTTTCTTTTGGAATTTTAAGGCTTTTCAGAGACATGATATTTCATTTTTTATGCCATGCTTGAAATCATTGGAAAGTTAAGGTTTTCCGGAGTCACGATATGTTATCCTTAACACCATTGCTAAAAAAAAGTTGAAAATTTACGCCCTTAAAAAAAGACATTATTCCAACATCAACACATTTCATTTTGAGGGTGTCTTTTGCACAAAAAAAAACTCTCTATTGCATTTTACTGCCATTTTTTAAAAAATGTTGGAAATTTACCTCGAATCATTTTTTTTGTTATTCCAGCATGAACAATTTTCATTTTTGGGGTGTTTTTTTGTACAAAAAAATTGGTTTTTAGTACCATGTTTAAAAAATGTTAAAAATTTTAACTAGGCATATCCTATTGTTGGTCACCCAAGATCAAACCTTGCCCTGCTGAGGGAATTCATTATGGAGGAGGTTGAAGAAGTAGTTAAAGGAATGACAAGAAACAAAACTATGGGTCTGAATGGATTTACTATTGAATTATTTTAAGTGGCTTGGAACTTCATTGGATAGGATGTCTTAAATATGACAAAGGAATCTAGATGGTCCTAAAAGGTAAGCCCTGGAATGAATTCTACTTTTCTTTCTTTAATTCATAGAGTGGCTCATTTTGAGTACCTCTCTGGGTTCAAACCCATTTCTCTTTGTAATGTAATATACAAAATCATAGGCACTATCATGGTCAAAAGGTTCAAACACCTATTTCCCAAGATTATTTCTCCAGAACAAACCCGCTTTGTGGAAGGCTGCCAAATCCTGGATGGTCTAATATCCTCTCAAGAAGTAGTCCACTCTCTAAAAAACCTCAAAGCCTCTCGAATGCTAATAAAACTTGACTTTTTAAGGCCAATGACCACCTCAGTTGGCCATATCTTTTGAGTATTTTTAAGGAATATGGTTTTGATTCAATATGGATCTAATGGGTATCTTCCCTCATCTCTACTCCTGTCTTCTCAATTTTGATAAACGACTCCCCTTCGAAATCCTTTCATCCTTCTCTTGGTTTATGCCAAGGGGATCCCTTATATCCCTTCTTGTTTACCTTGGTAGCAGAAGGTTGGGTAGATATCTTCACTGGGCCTTTGAAGCTTCCCAAATCAAAGGTCTTCACCTCTTGGGTAATGAATTTCTTATCAATCACCAACAATTCGTTGATGACACAATTCCTTTTTGCAATGTATCCCTGAAGGAAGTCAGAAATTCAAAGAATATATTGGATGAGTTTATGTAGGCTTCTAGTACTTTGATAAAAAATGACAAATCTAATATATTTTTCTTCAATACCCTGAAGACAATTCACACCTTTCTAGCAAGAACCTTGGACTTTGGAGTGGGGTTCCTACTTGTCAAATATTTGGGTATACCTTTGGTCATCATTCCCTTAGGTCGACCTGATTTAGGGAGATTCTTCAGAATATTCAAACTAAACTTAATGGTTGGGAATTTAGATACCTAAATCTTGAAGACAAGGTTGTCCTTTTGAAATTTATTCTTCAATCTATTCGGGTTTATCAACTTTTAGGTCTGACAACTCCTAAGGTTTCATGTCAATCCATGACAAAAATATTCAAAACATTTCGTTTGTGAGGAGCCCTACAAACAAAAAAGTGGGCCTTGTTCTCTTGGTCCAATGTTATTAATCCAAAATTAGCATGGGGTCTCAGCCTAAGATACACAGATTCGAAACGAGGTGCTTGGGGTCAAATTATGGTGACGATGGTTAAACGGAGGTCCCAACTTTTGGAAGAATATATGGACAAGAAAATATAGTATGTTGACATCTAAAATAACCAAAATGAGAGATATGAATATCCCCTAGGGGTCCTCAAGTTGGAACCTAGCTTCCAACAACAAGATCTTGTCAGACATCACACATTTTGGGAGATTTAGGATGGGAAAAGTGCCCCCTTCTGGCAAGATGCTTGGTAGCAACGTGAGAGGTTGTTTAACAGAGAGGATTTTAGTAAAACATTCCTTACATGAGTAACCAAAATTGTACTATCATAGAACAATACTGGAAACCCATACAGATTGATCCGAATTGGAGGCAATGGAAAGATCAAAATGACTAGGTAGACCCCCCACTATTTGACCAATGTCAGGAACCAAACAAGGAATTGTAGTCCAGGAAAATAACCAATCAAGATGGACAGGAGATCCTAATATGTAGATATTCCACTAAAATAATGTTCAATGTAAAGGAAGCATACACACTAGTTGTAGGAGATACTTCAATCATCTACAACCCCATTTGGCGAAAGATATAGGAAGAACACTTATGGCTAGAGGTGATTCTTTTCCTCTGGTTGGTGTGCCATAAGAAAATATTAATATGGGATCAAATTCAAAATAGAGGAGTACATGGGTCGTCTTATTGCATTATGTGCAATGAGTAGGAATAAACATAAAAACACTCATTGAATACTTTTCCCTTAACAGAGAAATTGTGGAATAAGATAGTTCTTCTCTTTGGTCATCAAGATAGGGATCAACAAAACATTACTAAAAATATCGAAGCATGGATAAAATGGCTCTTCTCAAGTCCTTTACACAATAAATCTTGGAGTTTGGATTTAGGCTTCCTTCTATGGAAAATATTGAAATGACATAATCAAAGAATCTTCCAAGATCAATATTTAAACCTTGAAGGGTATAGAAAGGGATCATTCAAAATATAAGAGAAGCAATCCTAGTTGATAAACAACATCTGGATGATTGACAAGTTTCTCCACATGAGGCCCAAATTCTCAATAAAGTTAACCTCTCCCTCCAAATGATTGCTCCTTCTTATTGGAAGCTTATGGTTTCTCCAAGATCATCTCCGTCCCAATACTCTGACACTCTAGAGGGTTTTGTGAAACTTAACTTTGACAATGTCTCAAAAGGAAATCTTTGGGATGTTGGGTATGGAGGTATTTTCTGAGACCACCAGCACAATATCATGATCCTATATGCTGCGGATTGTGGTTACACAAGTAGCAATGGAGCATAATTCACTACTATGGAAAAATGATTAATTATGGCTATGAGAGAAGGATCTAGGAAATTAGTAATAGAAGGGGATTCACATCTTGTGATTAAGGCCCTCAGGAGGCTCAATGAAGCTTCTAGTAGTGAAAATATTAGTCATAGATGGAGAAATGGTCAAATACTCCAAAATATCAAAAATAGCACTAAGTTTGACTACATAATCTCATCCCATGTTAGAAGAGAAGGTAATAGGGCATTGGATTTTCTAGAAAATTGGGGATGCCAAAATGTCAGAAGGAAACTGGATTGACCTTGGCACACATTGGAAATGGAGAATATTTGGATCAATTAAAACAAATCTTGATAAAACTTGCATGTGATAACAACCCTCAACACCAATATTTGAATCTAAGGTCCCTGATCGAGGTGTGAGCTGGCGGAGTGGCTTGGTGGGATTTGAGACAAAGAAAAAGAAATAATGGGTGAAAAATCAAGGTGGCCAGGTGATGGTGCCCATTCACTTTCTGCATGAAAAAGGTGGTTATGTGTTATATACCTAGGGGGGGTAATATGGGGTACCGAGGAAGGTACCCAAGGCAATAATGTAATAATGGGATGGCCCATAGTAATAAATAAGGTGGTTAACCCATGTCATGTAAGGGACCACAAGTAGTTAATAATAATGTAAGGGACCCATGGTATTAGTTGATGGTATGAGGAAACCATGGTAATGATGCATGGTATTGTATGTATGAGGCCTATATAGAGGCTAGAGACTCCACATGGAGAGATATGAAGAGAAGTATTCTTGTATGAAAAAGCATATGGCTTGTGGAGTGTTCTCCTTCCTTAAGGAGTGAATATACGGTGTTGCCCTACCTTAAGGGTTTGATCAATAAAGAATCATTTCATATTATTTCTGGGTTTATTGGCATTGTCTTATATTTTTATATCATATCTATAATATTCCGGGTTACATCTACAACAAGTGGTATCAGAGCACTTTCTTGGGCACAAAAGTGGAAATGTTTTTTTTACTTTTTGCAGGATTTCAAGGGCGGCGAGTTTACAGATCAGATCTGTACGTTTTGGTTCAATATATGCAAAATATGATTACAGATCTGTATTCTTTGTGAAAAAATAGCCGATTTCAAAAAAAAAATCAGTCAAATCGGAGTCCGGATGAAGGAGATATCGCTGATTTAAAAATCAGTGGGGTTGCAGATAATTTTTCAGGGCAGCGAGTTTTCGGTGCAGATCTAGACATCCTGGTGCAAGATCTACAAGATCTAATTGTAGATATGGAATCTTTGTGAAAAAACAACCAATTTCAAAAAAACAATCAGTCGAATCGGAGTTCGGATGAGAGAGATATCGTTGATTTAAAATCAGATCTTTTTTCAGAAAGTTTGGGTGACGGCGGGAGAGTAGCAGCGCAGATCTGAAATTCCAGTGTCTGAATCAGGATTTCTATCACATGGGAAGATGCAGAATGGTTGTTCCATTTCCAAAAATAGGTTATAATAGAGATTCTGAGCAATATTGACGAAACTGTGACATTTTTAAATTTTCGCCAAAGTAAGTGAATTTTTTTCTAAACCATTCATGAACTCTAGCAAGGCATTTTTTACAGGGAATGATAATGGTATGACTATTGAAGAACTCATAAAGGGAAAAAAGCATATATTTGGGACACGTTGGAGGGACACATTGTGGTTTAATTTAGAAGATGAGGCTACAAAATGGTGGAATTCACTGGACCACAAGCAGTTGACCAAACTTTCAGATGTAGAATTTGAACTATTCCTTTTAGAAAAATGGTCTCGGGCTACGAAAAAGGAGAATGAAACACATAAAGGGCTATTTCCTACTAGTATATCCTTATTACAGGTTCATGGATTGATTCAGAAAGAGAAGATCATTGTTTCTATAAATCCTAGTTGCAAGCATAACTTTATCAGTGTTAGGTTGGCAAAAAAATTGCAAGTCCCAGCAAAACAAATTGAACATACACAGGTTGCTAATAAGGATGTTCAAGTGTACAAGGATTTGAAGATTTCTATAGATAAATATGTGTTGCATGGTGATTTTTATGCTTCAGAAATGGATACTATGGATGTTGTTTTGGGATATCCTTGGATGGAATCCGTGGGTACTATCAATATTAATGTACTGAAGAAATTCCTGAAGCTCTGGTATAAAAAGAAGAAAATTACATTACAAGATATTTCCATTAATAAACCGGTAGAGTCCAAGGAGGCTGAAGTCGAAGATGTTCCAGGATCGGACATATCAGATGATGAGCAGTTGATGGTCGACAATCAGACACAATCAGACACCAGTGTTGGGCAGCCTGGGTTAATTGTATGAAGATTTACCTTCTTTGACCGCGACTAATGTTTTCAAACGGCTTCTAGATCCGAAGGAAATCACATTGGGCCCTTTGGGTTGTGACTAGGTCAATGCTGAGGAGGATTTTGGGGTTTCTATCTTGGTTGCTCACTATTGTTTTGTATCATATCTTCTCACCTTTTCATGGTTATTTCTCTTCTAGTTCGGTAAATTTCCCGTGCCTTCCAACCTCTCTATGGGTGGAGCTTCCATTTGTGCCAACTTATGGAAGGTCAGGTTTTGGTTTTATTGGTTTTGGTATCGTGCTCCCTTGTGTAGTCTGTAAGTCATTCCTATGGTGAGACCCTCCTCCTAGAAAAGGAAAAATTGTTAAGGAGACTAAGCACAGAGTAGCAACGGAGGCTGAGGACATGGAGGATGGAAAGCCAAACCTCCACCAACTAGGGGTAGAGGGAATTCAAGTAATGTGGGTAAGTCCAGAGAAGATGCTCAAGTATATTATAGTAATATTCCTCACCATGTCTGCCAATTAATATATAGTTGGGAAACAAAGCTAGAAAAACAAGATGAGAACTCTGATTTAGACATGGATGAATGGAATTCTTTAGTCTAAGACCCTGGTCACTCTCGTGAAAGATAAACTCAGTTTCAAAAAACAATATATCTATAATAGCTTATGAAGAACATTGTGGAAAAAGTTATAGGGTCCATTTTTGTTGGGCCACCCAAACCAGATTCTTCTATTCAGGAAAATTCATAGAGAATTTCAATTTATCTAGCGTGAGATCCATCTAAAAAATGTTCACCTCAATCGGATTGAAAATCACATCCCTTACCTTCATCAGACAGAGTTCTTACATTCCAGTGCCAAATACTAGGTGCCTATTGATTCCTCTGATGAGTAATAAGATGATTACCATGGTCAAGGTTTCTGAAATTTTTATCTAGTTCATATGATGGGATTACAATCTTTCTACTTATGTTTTAGCTATATAAATATTAGGAGTAATAAGGATATTCATACTTAAATTTCCTCACTAAAAAGTTTGAGAACCTTTAAATTTTGGTTGAATTGCAATGCAGTTAAATGGACAACAGACCCAGTTTCCCAGTGGGCGGGTTGAGGCCATCTAATTGTTGGAATTATGATGCATGTTTTTTCCTTGATGGAAACCCACTTGTAAAAAAAAATTATATGGTAACTAGATGAATCCAAAGGTCAGTTCATAGGTGACAGAGTGATGGAATAGAATAACAAAATGATGGGACAAAGGTTTACAAATCAAAATCAGAAGTTTGATAAAAGTGAATATTTAAAGATATATACATGGGTTCGTTAAGGAAAAGTAGTGTATACACGTAGGTATAAAGAATAAAATTCATGTACATGCTGGTAGACTAATTTAAGAATACAAAGGGCCCTTACCATGGTATTATCCCACAATATTGAGTGCAGTAACAGTTACTTGATCCCGTCTAAGGTTACCATTGACACTAGTGTAATTTTGACTCATGGTATTGGCTAAGGCTCTAACTATATAAGGAGGTGAATATCAAAGTGTTAAGTGTGCATGTGAATGGGTTTTTGAGGAATACTTCAATATGAAGTATATTAGCATTGGAAGGACCATAGTTGACACGTAGATCTGAAATAATTATGCACCGATGAATATAATGATGGATCAGGATCATGAGACCTGAAATGAATTTCCATTGTATGATATGATCATGGATTCACTAGATCTAAGTATCGGCACATGTTTTTATCTCTGAATATTATGGTCTAGGTCTTTCTGAAGTTATGAAGAGATGCACAATTTTATGTCAAAATTTGGAGATCCATACAGAGGTTGGTCTCGGTGAAGTCGCGTATACACACGAGTTTGTTTCTTCAAAGTTTCGTATATAAAGGAAGGGTTTATATTCATAAATGATTGATCAACCTAATCAGTGTTGTTGTACCTTTGGTCTCTGCCAATGATGTACTCATGTTGATCTAGGTTGAGTGATAATGTTTGTAGTAGAACTGATTGAATGATGAAGTGGAATTTGGTTACATGTTGATTGGTTGAAAAGATTATCGATGCTGCTAACTATATGAGGGTTCTGTAAGCTAACATAATATTTCAGAAAAGCTCTAGTCAACTGTGTGTCTGACTCAAAATTATAGTTTTTAGTATATTGAGATATGTATGTAGGTTTCTCTACAAAAAAGTAAATATACACGCAGGTTGCCTTAAGTGAAGTAGCATATTCATATTGGCATATGAATGATTAGGGTTGCAGTTGATTTTGTGCACTGATGCAATATTCTTAGTTCAGTTCTGTGTTTTGGTTACAATGATCCCACTCTTCTATTTGAATTATGTTGGTGTTTGCTTCAGTTGATCTACAAGTTGTGATGTATTAAAGCAAGTGGATCTAGTGTGAAAATTTATGAAACATGGTCCATTGATGTTGCTTAGGGTTGGAGCCTTCAATGAGGAAGTCGAAGCTTTATACCAGTAGTAGATAGTAATCAGATCAATGGGTTGGAGCTCCCTTCTAGTAGAAGCTGGAGAATGAGTGAAGCTTGTAGCCTTCAGCAGGTAGGTGACTGCGTATTGGCATGAGCCCACACCGGTACAAGAATGTAAGAATTTTTCAATATTAATATGTTTGAAGAATGAGATGACAACAATAGTGGTTTTCTCCCACATTGTGTTTCCACCTTGAATCCTAGTATTCATGTGTGTTGCTTATGTGTGATACTTTATTTTGTTATTATTTCACCTGCTTACTGCTTATCAAATGCCTGATAAATATCTTACATTTTGGTTTAAGTTTAACAAATAAATAATTAGCTATTTTACAAGTTTACTAAGAATATGCTAGTTTCTTTTATGACAATTGTGTACATACGCGAGTTGGGTTCAATATGTAGGAATTTACAGGGTAAGTTCCTTAGATAGAAAACCAAAGGACACATCTCAGAAATAGATCATGGATCAGTACACCAATATTCTTGATGTGGTTAAAACCCTCAAAGAGGGAAGCAATCCATGGCCTCAGCCAACACGACAACTTTAGGAAATTTATTAATGTAAAAGAAAGAAGATTTACATAAGCTTCTCTCATGGACAGTCGCCTAAAAAATGACCCTCCATGGTATTTAAATAGAGATCATGGACGAATTAGGTGTTAAGAAAAGGATCAAGTGTCAATAATACTGAGGAAAGAATGAACTGTCAGATCACTTCATGTCTAGAACATATCGTGACCATCATATTGTAAGTTACAAAAATTACATACTAAAGAAACACACTTTACTTAAATATACACTAGACCAATTTATATTTAATTATTTCCTTTGTGTTGGAATATCCTAACATCCCCCCTTAAGAACAACTTGGGAAAGGATTGAAGGATGTACAAAGATGACAAAATAGGAGAAGGAAGGAGGCATTCAATCCTATCCCCCATTAGTGAAAACTTCCTGAACTCCAACCATAAATCAAAGTTTAGTAAACTTCACCTCTATGAGAGCCTTTGTAAGGAAGTCTGTAAATTGATCATCGGCTAAACGATATTTCACTTCAAGAACATGGTCATGAATGAGATTTATGATTAAGTGCATGTGTAGTTCAATGTGTTTGCTATGTTGATGTTGGACTAGATCTTTGCATAGTTGAATGCCACTTTGATTATCACACCAAAGTGGAGTTTGATGTTGCTTCCTTACTAGCTTCAACAACGCTACGATACTTTGCTTCTGTTGAAGAAAGATAAATGGCACTTTGTTTCTTATAAGCCCATGTAATGGGTCCAGAACCAAGAGTGAAGATATAACCTATAGTAGACTTCCGATCATTAGGTTCACTAGTGCAATCAGAATCAGTGAAACCAACCAATAGAGGAGAGACTTCTGCACTGTAATGAATCCAAAATTGAACTATACCTTGAACATAACGAGGTATTATTTTAACTGATTTGCAATGAATTTCATGTGGGTTTTGCATAGATCGAGCAACAAGTCCAATGAAAAAGGAAAGGTCAGGACAGACATGGGTTAGATACAAAAGTTTTTGACCAAGCTGACAATATAAGGTAGCATCAACTTCAGGGGAAGTACAAGTGAATGAATGTTTGGCTCCATATTGAAAGGGAGAAGGGGCTAGATTACAATCTTCCATGTGAAAGTGGCTTAGAAGATAACAGGCATACTTTGAATGGGAAACGGAAATACTTCTTTGGACTGAAAGACTTGAAGACCAAGAAAATAATGCAAGTGTCTTAAGTCTATCATTTCAAACTGATTTTTAAGGCTGGAATTCACATGGTTCATAGGGTTGGGATCAATACAAGTAATGATAAGATCATCAACATAAATAACAATAATGATAAGTGACTTATCGACTTTCTTGGTGTAGACAATATTGTCAGAATGACACCTAGAAAAGCCAATATCTAAAAGAAAGCTATCCATTTTGGCATATTGAGCCTGAGGGGCTTTCTTAAGCCCATAAAAGGATTTCTTAATATGATATACAAGGTTGGAGTCTGTTTGTATAAATCCAGAAGGTTGTTCCATAGAAATTTATTCATGTAAGTCCCCATGCAATAAGGCAGATTTAACATCCATCTGATGGACTTCCCATTTGAAAGAGGCAGCAAGGGAAAGAACAAGGCAAATAGAGTTCATTTTGGCAACAGAGGAGAAGGTTTCAGTATAGTCAATGCCTTCAAATTGTGAAAAACCCTTACCAAGAAGATGAGCTTTATGTTTATCAACTTTTCTGGGTCCAAACTTGGTTTTGTAAACCCATTTGCATCTAACAAGTTTTCGTCTATTTTGGAAGAGGAACAAGGTCCCATGTATCATTTTCCAATAGTGAGCTATATTCTTCATTCATAGTTGTGTCCCAATCTGGATGGCCTAAAGCTTCTACAAAGGTGTTATGATCATAGTTCTTTGAAGCTTAAGCTACTAAAGAAGAGGCTCTAGCGAACTGAGAACATGTACAACATTTATCTGTAAGATCACCTGTAAGAGAACCTATTGCATCCTAAGTAGTGTAGACCCAAAGCCGAGGAGCTGAAGGAGGATCCTGAGAAAGTGGGGGAGGATTATCATCCTCTCTGCCATCATCTGAAGAAGGAATATTTTTAGAAGTAGAAGGGATAGAGAGAGGTGGCACATCCACTGAACTAGGCTTATAGGTCGATATATTTTCAGCAAATTTTACATCTCTTCTAATGATAAATTTTTTGGATTTATGTTGAAGAAGTTTATATCCTTTGACATATTCAGAATATCTAACAAAAATACATTTTTCACTCTTAGGTTCTAAGGATTTATGTTTTTATTTTGTAATATGGGTCCATGCTTCACTTCCAAAAACACGAATGTGACTTACATCTGATTTAATTGAGCTCCATGCTTCTTTTGGAGCGATATTCTTTAAATCATTAGTAGGAGTGTGATTTACCATGTAATTTGCACAGCGAACTTCTTCTGCACAAAAATTAAGACTAAGTACTTTAGATTGAAGCATACAATTAACCATTTCCATTAAGTTGCAATTCTTCTTTTCATCTACACCATTTTGCCGTGGAATACATGGAACAGTATTTTGGAATTGAATTCCATGCTCAGTGAAAAATTTGATGAATTTGTTGTTAAGATATTCTCCACCATTATCAGACCTTAGCTTAAGAATTTAATGTCCAGATTGTTTCTCAATAAAGGCCTTAAAGGCCAAGAACATATTGAAGACTTCACTCTTGAGTTTTAATAAGTATACCCAAGTGCATCTGGAGAAATCATCAATGAAAGTTAAGAAATACTTGTAGCCAGAGAAGGAAACAACTAGAAGTGGACCACATAAATCACTATACAAAAGTTGTAAAGGGGCTGGGGCATGCCAAGAGGCACATTTTTCAAAACTATCCTGATGATGTTTTCTGAGTACACATCCAGAACAAACACCATCTTTGTAGGATACCATAGGAAGACTTGTCACTATATTTTCTTTACCTAGATTTTGAAGGGAGTGATAGTTTAAGTGACCAAATCACTTATGCAAAGTTTGCTCACTTCATCATTATGAGAAACAAATACGGAGGGAATATTTAATGACCCAAAGTTGTTAAAATTATACAACCTTGTAGAATCATCAACAATTCCAGTAGCTAAAATCTATCTAGG
>APFE031039899.1:0-24055 GCA_000404065.3 Pinus taeda
CTATAAGGCCACAAAATGACTGAAAGCAAAGCAAGTAGACCAAAAACCAAGCTTGACACTAAGATTGAAAACAATCTCTTACTCTAGAGGGCCAGAGCAATCAAGAACCTTTGTATGAAGTCTTGTGCGTCAAAACACCAATTACAAACTCACTCAAAAAGCAAACTTAGGCCAAATATTTTCAATGAGGAAGAGACTTCGAAACAGTAAGCTTGCAGAATAATGAAATTTTTTAAGGAAAAATTCCAAACTCAGAGACTAAGCAGACTATAGACCAGGAAACAAATATTTTTGGGTAGAGAGATTTGAAAAAACAATGCAAAAAATGGTATAGTGACCGTGTTCAAGCACAGGGGTGTTTACACATGCTTCTAATAAAGGAAACTCGCATATACGTGGGTTCACTTTGCAAAAACAAGCATGTGTATGCTACTGTAAACAGAGTAAAGTGTGTATACAAAGCTTTGCAAGAAAAATAAAAAACAAAGCCAGATCAAAAAGGTTAGACTTAAGTCTAAGACTCTAGTAGACCAAATAAGACTGTAACATCAAGCAAACCAAAGACTAAGCCCTGATTGACACTGAACAACCCAAACTAGGAATAACAAGATTATTATCCCTAGTCAAGTCACCAATTCTATTACGGGAATAATTACCCTAGGGCTTTGGGTTGGAACCCCAACAAAGTAGGAGCAAACTATAGTAAGAAACACTCGTACAACTCAGGCAAAATTCTTATATAAATAAACTATGTGAGAGAAACCATACCTGAATGTCCTTCATTTGGATAGATCCCACATGGTTCATACCCTCTGCAACTCCTGATGTTCTTCAAACCTGAAAATCATTCAATTCAAACATACATAGCAATATAGAGGTAAATCATTTTTATGAAACTAGCTTTGTATCATATAAGAAAATTATTAATCATACATCAAAATAACATTCATATATGAGTTACAACACTATCTGATGCATTAACACAGTTAATCTAGGAAATAAGACAACACTTCTTTTTATTGTAGTAAGCTATAACTAGTATGGAGAGAATTCACCTGAGTCTTGTTCTTCCGGCTCCAAGTGGAACCATCCTCCAGATCTGTCCAGTCCTAATCTTCAACAACCTCCTTCCATAACCAATACCATGATATCTCAATCAAGAGGGAGAATATCTATCATTAAGGAAACAAAGGTTTCCTAAAAGTTGGGGAAGTGCATGAAGCACAGGGATACTTCAGACTCAGTCAGGGATAATCTCAATATAATAAATGTATCTCTTCTCCTGCTTAAGGCCTTCCCATAGAATTCTATTTATACTTCTCCCAATTAGTTTTTTAGTTGGGAAACCGTTGGGCCATGGGCAATAGGAGGTAATCAACAGGTAAAACCCATGAACTCTGCCCACAATTAAGGAAATTTAATTTTTTTAAGTGTCTTAACGCATATACACAGGTTGGGTATTGAATAACCCGCATGTACATGCTTTTATCTTAGGGAAAGGTAGCATATAGGGAATAAAACACTATTTTTAAAATATTTGGATCAAGTTTAGAAGGAGGGGTTTCCCTAGGCCATAAACCAAGCATCAAAAATACCAAGGGTGGTAAATGGTGCTATAACAATTGCACAAGAGAAAGGCAAGGCTATAAACCTAGAACCAATGGAGGAAGATATCGAAGACATCCCGATGGATGATGAGGATGTGGGAATGGAAGTGGAGGAGGTTGAAGCCCAGCTTACAGACCCTATTACACGATTGCTAGAGTATGACCCTTTGCGCAAACCTAAGTCCAAGGTCCCAAAGGACATTGATGAGAGTAGGACTCCCCTGAAAACCCCTCTGCTACTAGACAAAATTATTTTTGACAGTCCGTGCTTGGCATGCATGCCCCTAATGAAACTTGAAGACTAGGACTTAGCGAACCATGAGAAGTTCCCACACCTAGTGACCAAGCAATTGATATGCCGCATCATTGACATGAATAGGGGAATGACCGCATTGGAGCCATGGAGGTGGCTCAAGGGGTTAGAAAAGGTAGGGTTGCTCAACCTGCTTTGGGTGCTACACTATAACCACATTTAGTGATAGTTTTGGTCATCAAGCAGCTACTGTGCTTGGTGCATGATGGGTGTCTGTGGCTGAAGGAGTGGATACCCATCACAGATAGGTTGATTCACTGAATAATGCACCTACCATATATAGGTGAGAATCCAGCCATGATCTTTGGTGAAAAGGGTGGTGAGTAAGCTCTCGCAGAGTTAATGAAGGAAAAGTTCAAGCTGGTGAAGAAGCCATGAGGGTACGCTATCTCTAGCATCTACAACCCCGCTGTGAAGATAACCACATAGATCCTAATAAGGAAGTTAATGAGGAAGTGTCATGCCGATGACGTGTTAGTGCCTATTTTCATGCTCATATAGTAGTGCGCCGAAGGATTCTAGTTTAACTGGTTGGACTACCTTTGCAGAGAGTTCCTGGCGAACTGCCACAAAGCACAAGAGCTTAACAAAATGTTCGAGTATGTGTGGCTCTTGCTATCAATTGTGTTGGTAGCATGGCAGCTACTGGAGGATAGTCAGTTCCCTTTGGTCATGCCAAACCCCCCTAAAGCAATGAAGTATGCATCGCTGTGGGCAACCAAGGACACATAGTGAGTTTCAGACAACAAGATCTTTTGGATCATGATGGAGATGAAGATTACGATGGACATCAATTGCAAGCTGTGATTTTTTCCCATGGTGTATGCCAACCTATAGGGCTACACCATGTTTAAAGTTGATTTCCATTGAATGTCAATCAAGGTGCAGAAAGACCTTGCTAGAAGTGGTACAACTTGCCGTATCTAGCCATGGATGATGCCATTGATGCGGCACTTGACGAATGTTCGGCGGAGACACGCACTACCATGAACTTAGCAGTCAGTGAGAGCAATTCTGCCACATAGAAGAAGAAGGAGGAGACCAAGCTAAAGATGGGACAACTAGTCGAGAAAAGGAAAAAGGAGGCCACTGATAAGGCCGAGGCAGAGCAGGCAGGAAAGAAGGCACGAAAACAGATAGGTGGAATAGAGCATGGCTCTAACAAAGGTGCAAGGTTGTCTTCACCTGAAATAGAAGAGGAAGAAATAGAATAGCATGACACGAACCCTCAGGAGACATTCGCTCGCATTAAGCACCCAAGAGAGCTAGTGAAGGGAGGATCTAGGAAGAAATCAAAGGCGACCAAGACCTCATTGGACCCTATCACAATGACAAAGAGCGACTTACATGATATCAATGAAAAATCCAGGGATGTCACTGTGAAGGCCTTGCAAAAATTTGAACAACAACAACAGATCATCCTAGGGGTTATCCATACTGAGTTGTACGAGTTGCCGACCTACTCGTTGCAGGCTAGTATAGTGTCTATGAGCTTGGCTATTGGCACTTCAAAAGGCTATCGATATGCTACGCACAAATGCTTTCAGTGTGATAATGATGCTGAATGGAGCACTGACCATAGAAAATGAGGCTGATAGGCTCACTATTGGTGGCCTAAAGTGAGTTGGGGTGAACCTGGCAATGCTTCCATGCAAAGCACTCCACCTCTTGTAGGATGGAGTAATTGCAGAACTAAGGGTTCGAGAGCACCGCACCCTCTAGGTGATCAATGAACAGTGGATCAAAAATGACCAGAAGGCCCTACAAATAAATGTTTCCATCGTCGTTGAAACCGAGGTGACCAATGAGAGAAAGAGGATTATGCAGGTCATTGAAGAGGCATGTCGAATGATCCTAGAGTTGGTCATTCTAAAGGAGGAGCCAGTTGAGGTACGTATCCACAAATTGGCCAAAAGTGTGCACAACACTCAGATTGAGATGGTGCGGGTTTACTTGGAGTTTAACTTGTAAATTATAGAGCTATAGTTGAAGGCCCAACCTTGAACACCTCTAGAAGTAAAGGAACAGCATGTGACCACTGTCATAGAGGTAGTAGCTGTGGTGGAGAATACAGTAGAAGGTTGCATGTAGTTGTTTGAGCAATCATTTGATGTCTTGACAGGCTTGTAGGAGGACCCCAATATATAGAGGCTAGAGAGAGAATCACGCGAGCTACAACAATGTTACGATGAGGTTAAGGGCATAGCATGAACTGTCACACTGACATAGAGGCTAGCCAAGCTACAGGTAGCCAAGTAGCTAAAGAAACAAGTGGAAACAACGCTACAAAAGGAAGCAGTGATGAAGGCAAGACTAAAACCCTGGCTGGAGGAAGCTTACACAATCACAGGAAATATTGAAGGCAAGCTTCTGACTCTACAAGCGACGCAACAGAAAATTTAGGTTGATAGTGTAGGAGCAGTGACCGAGCAGATAGTGGAAGACGCGAAGCAGGCGACAGCTCAGTGCACGATCGAGGTTATGGTCATATGGGTCGAGCTGGACAGGATTCGTGCAAACATCTTCATGCCTACCGAGTGACTCGAGGGAGAGACACGATGTTTGTGTTGGGGACCTGTTCAGAGTGAGATCCCCTAAGGGAATTTTTGGGGGTAAAAGCCCATGTTTGAGTCAAATTTTATAATAAAATTGTAAAGTCTCTGCATGTTGTGGTCATGGAATGCGAAGGTGTCGTGTGTCATAAAGGGTATTCTACCCTTAGTTTTGTAAATTAAAGTCAGTTTTAAGAGATCTACCCATGGTCCATGGACCATGGGATTCTATAAAAAGAACTAAGATCTAAGTATTTAGAGACATGTAATGTAAGAAAGTCGTAGCTCTAAAGTAAGAAGTCTAAGTCTTGGGTTGTAGTATAGGTAGAGGCTTTGCAGCTAAGTGCGCAAAGGCCTAGGGTAGAAGTCTGCAGTTGAGTACACGGACCCCTGCAGCTATGTACGCACGGTGAATAGAGTCTATAATGACTTGGAAGATATCAATAAAGAGAAATATTCGGCAATTCCTTTGTCTTTGTTATTTTGATTCATCTTGATATGTTATGTATGAATTTTCTTTATTATTCTTATGTGATGCATGAATGAATGGAATTACATTGAATAATTGAATGCATTTACGGATATCTATTTACATGGTATTAACTATAATTGTTTTATAAGATAAGCAAGTCACATAGCTTAATTGGGGAATCTGCATGGCATGCTACCATAGCAGTGCAAAAGTACCTAAGTTGTAGGCTAGGGTTGCATGAAGGTCGATCATACCCTTTCACAGAGGTATTGAAGGGCAGAATAAAGGGCTCATCTTGCAAGCCCTAGAGTGAAGCAACCTGCACAAAGGCATGGATGGAAGGAATCAAACAACATCACAACCATCTCAGGTTGTGGAAACTTGGTTCCAGCATCCCCTCATACTGCTTCAGGTGAGACTTTGGTCTATGCTCTGTGGGCTAATGCCAAAAGGGCCAATAGTGTAGGTACTTGTTTGGCTAGTTAATGTTGAACCTGGGTCAGGCCCTCTGAAGCCAACAATGCTACAGTGCAGGCCAGAATGGGCGTGCCTACTCTACAGCACAATTACCCCTAACCAGGGTTACTCTGGTGTCCCAAGGAGGCATTTCTGCAAGGCTTTAGACTAAGAAACCTTCTTGGATGGAAGCATTCAATGTGATGACTTGTCTAGGGAATGTAACAATTGAATTAGGGTTTTATGAGCCCTAATTGTAATGATTTGAATGTTGGGAGTGATGTGCCCAAATAGACCTATAACAGTGTCTCCTTGGTCGCTTGGGACTTGCTCCACTTCTAGAACCAGTGAAGCTAGTGGGTCAACCTCTCAGTGGTAAGGCATGAAGTCATTCTCTTTCTCTAATGCATATTTCTCCATGTCTCTATCCATTTGCTCAATTTCATGTTCAATCTCTTGAGCGAAGTCCTTCTCCTATGATTGCTCACCCTGTCTACTTGGTGGCAGCTATTCAAATGAGTCGACTACATGTACGGGTGTAGTTTCATCTATTAGTACATGTTACACCTCCTATTGCACCTGTTTTTGTTGTGCTTCCTTCTCCCATCTGCATAGCTCATGTTCCTTCTAGAATTTCTCCTTCAACTCATGCAACTCCTCAATTTCCTCCATTCTCCATTTTTCTCTCTACCTCTGGGTGTTCCTCCTATCACATTGTTGCCTCTTTGCCTTTATTTACAAAGCTGTTTTCTACACAAGTGGGTCTACTTGGAACTTGCAACTTTTCTCTGCCTCCACACTATTGATAATCTTCCTCTTGCCTTTGTCACGTGTCAATATGTTTATCTCTCTTTATGCTTCTCTCCTAGATGTTGCTTCACGTTGCTTTGCTAATCATTCCACAACGATGCCAACTAGTTAATTCAGCTGTAACAATATCTCCATGGGTCCTCCTCTTCCCAATGACACGCCCCGTGGATCCACTGAAACTATACTCTTGCACAATGGTCTTTTACAAAACAATGTGGGTTATACGTATTGTAGCTTCGGGCGTCGAAAGGATATTTCTTGATATCCTCTACTTCTACATCCTCGTGATTGAAATTTGTATCTCGTATAACCTGATCCATAATGGAAGAGTGGACCAAGGATCCTTCTTCTTCTGGTGTAGCCTAGCTAATAGTCTTGCTGAGATGTGATATGATACTTCCTACTTGACGAGCTTGTCCAAGGAAAACTTTGGCAAAACATGTAGAGGCTTCTCTAGGTTGTACATCCGTATGAAGGTGCCAGATGATGAGGCATACCAATCCAATATATCGATTAGTGCCTCCATTTTTGCCTTCAACATGCAAGGTGGATCCTGCCCAAATATCATCTTGTACACCAAGGTGAGAAAATGATCTGACAACTATGTGATGACTCCTCTGAAGCTACATTCGGACAACATTTTACAATAAGTGTTCGCAGTGGTCTCTATCGATGTCCATGCCCACTTCAAGCCCGGTAACTCCTGATAGGCACAAATTGCATCCAAGGTGTAAGCAAACATGTATATTTCTACTTGCTAACCTTTGGGTGGCTGTCGAGCTCCTGTTACTTATTCCTTCAAAATGTGAGCCAACATGTCAGACCAGTTGCATGCTTTGCCTTCACTAGCTAGTTGGTCCAACAAAATCACCCAACTTTGTGGGAAGGTTTCTATGCTCTCTTGGCCACATAAGAGACATGAAAATATGATCAATTATTGATATACTTTCCATAGTATCTTTGTCTTGTAGACCTAATAGGGTGTCATCCTGAATCTGGTCGGCTCCTTCAATAAGTTCTTCAAGATATCCCTGGAGTTGGAATTTCTACTGGGTATGCTGAAGGGTGTCTCCATGGTGATCATTGGCTTCAACATATGGTACATCTATTCATAATCCCGTGCCTTGAAGGTAGTAATATCCACCTTGCTGACACTACTCAATGGCATCATCTCAGGATCAGTGTGCGAGATAATCCAATGTATCATGTTCGCACATGGGAACATGGGATACTTGCATGTAGTCCAGTACAAGTTGGATTTGTGAATTTTCACATAGAATTGGCGTCTTAGAGTTATTCCCCAAATATGCTTGCAAATGCATCATTGAACTCTTGCCATTTCAGCTTGATGTCATTGTCTACAATTAGCTTGGTGTCTTCATAGATTGGTAAACTTGTACACACTCAGTCAACTGCTGCTCCAATCATGCTTCCGTCAGTGTCCTTTGATCCTACTCTCTTGGAGGCCAATGATTCTAAATTGTTGAGATGCGGAAGAACACCTACTACTTCTGGAGATAGGGTGACATGCATGGCAAGAAATCTGTTACTTAAATCCAAAGAAAACTTGAGGAATGGCATGCAACATACATGGGGATTGACTGGAAAGGATTGAGCAATTTTTCCTGGGAGATTAGGAGACTGGTTGCCAGAATTGCGCAAAAGATAGTTTAGAATCCTAGGAGGTGGCTGGCTACTAGAATTGCACAATGCGCAATACAGACTAGTCTATTGGGTGCCGGGATTATGCAATACATAATTTCAGCTAGTAAAGGTTGCATGCCCGATGATACATTGCACAATTTTCTAGGCTAGCAATCACTACCTCTCAAAATTTTGCAATGCTAGATTGGAGGATAGTCATTGGGAAAAAATGTGCATTTTCTAGGAGGAAGGTAGAGCCTTCCCTCTCAAGACTACATAATGTTGTCTTGGTGAGGCAGAGTCTGGGCGAAGGCTTCCCAGACCTACCGATGGGAAAATAAATGAAAATGAAGTAGTGAATGCATGGCGATATTGAGTGTAAGTAGAGGTGAATGATCATTCATGAAACAGTGAATGAAAGATTCAAAAAATGGAACAACATGCATGTGTGTAAAATGAGTCGTCGAATCTGCAACATTCGTGAAAAGCATTGTCATGCATGCAACAATAGTGAGATGCTAATGAAAAACGAAATGGTGCTAGTACAAGCTAATATTCATGCAAATGACAACAAGTGTTCACAAAAATCAAGCAGACAATACTCACACAAGACAAAACACAAAAAGTGATAGAAATGCTACAAAAGACAAGTTAGGAAGACTTACCTGGAAATAGCTAAGTTGGATGTGTTGAAGACTCCTGGATGTGTTGTGGGATGTTAGAGCTCCAATATTGATGTGAAGGAGTGAGATTTGAAGTGTCAAATATATAATTTTGAGGCTCTGGATGTGCATGCCACAAATCTAGGAAAAGGCGACACTTGGAGGAAATATTCTAAAACGATATTTTCATGTAACCTCCAATTTGTAAACATAGCTCCCTAAAATCTAGGGATGCTTTGAACATGTTCCCTTTTTCTATTTCGGGAAAAAGTAGCCCATGCATGCAAGTCAAGTTTTCTCGGTCCTGGGTGGAACTAATCAACCTAAGGACACATGCAACAACCTGCTTGCTTAAGGGAGAAATTTTCCCATTTCTAGGAGGGAGTTGGGTTGGCTGCCCAAAGGAATTGTGCAATTTCTCAGAGGAGTAGCTGATGGCTATCCAAAATTGCACAATTTATGGGTTGAGCATTCCATTAGGCTAGATTGTAAAGTTTTCACTAGGAAGGTTGACTGACAATATTGGGCAGTTTCTGAGCCCAACAAGCTGCCAGTTAGGATTACGCAATTTCTAGAGGGAAGGATGGTTCCCCTCTAGAATTTTTCAATTTCTTGAGGGAGTTTCTCAGTTAGTAGCTAGACCAAGTCTAGGGAAGCAACCTGTGAAGGGATTGAAACAAGCCATCATGCTGGCAAGTTGCTAGAAAACCACTGAAGCTCATGTACTTGACAATGCAAGACATTTTGTTAAAGATGGCTGGTAGGGAGGCTCCAAAACAAATTTGAGGAAAACGTTTGGAGGTTGGTTGTAGCCACTACAATTGGAGACTGCACCTACTGTGCCTACAACACTGAGGTCACCTAGGCCAAAAAAATAGTCACAAAAGAAAAGTAGCTTGCCATGAAAGAAAAGAAACCAGTCGTGAAGGAAAAACAAAATAAGCTAATGCTAGTGCGAATTTCACTGAGAAAGCATACAGAGACACAACCGAAGCAGGAAAAGGGCAAGAAACCAGAAAAAGTAGTGGACCTAGAAGAGGGATAATTCCAGGGTACCGAGGATGTCGATGTAGAACACGTAGAGCCTATGACAAGGCTCCCTAAGTATATCCCTCTGCGGAAGGGAAAAGATAAAGTAACGACAGATCCTGATTCCGAGAAATTTTTAGTTTCGACACCTTTGCTGCCTGAGCAGGTCACATTTGAAGGTCCTCAACTAGCACACATTCCATTGCTTAAGATGGAGGATTGGAACCTCGTGGACCATGCAAGGTTTCCGCACTTGGCGAGTCACATGTATACGCAGAGAATTTACCATGTTGATATGGGGGTTACAATGTTGGAGCCCATGAAGTGGGTTAGTAGTGTTGAGAAATGAAGGTTGCTCAATCTGTTGTTAGTGCCACATTATCACCACTCCCCAATCAACATGATCTGTGTGTGCCAGTTCCTCGCGCTAGTGCATGATGGGTACCTATGGCTAGGTGAACCTATCCCCATCACAAACATGTTGATCCACAAGGTAACAAGGGTTTCATACAAAGGGGAAAATGCTATAAAATATTTTGGAGGAAAAACCAGAGAAAAAGAGTCGGTAGATAAGATGAAGAAGGAATTTGGTATGATAAAAAATTCACGAGGATACTCTATCACGTCCATCTCAAACCCGATAGTACAGTTGGCTTCCCAAATTCTAACAGGGAAATTAATGATAGAATGTCGCGTAGATGAATTTCTCACGCTGGTCATATCGCTTGCATCTCAGTGTACGAAGCGGGTACAATACAACTAGTCCAGGAATCTATGTAAGGAGTTCCTCGCAAACTGTCGAGAATCTTAGGAGGAGAGAAAGTTATCTCATTATGTCCAGCTAGTTTTGTCAATCGTTCTGGTTGCATAGAGGTTACTGGTGGATAGCGAGTTTCCTCGACACAAATAAGAATTTCCTGAGGAAGCGCGATTTGCCTCATTGTGGGCCACAAAAAATCTAGAGTGTATTAAAGGAACTAAGATCTTTTTGGTTTTTATGTACATAGACATGCACATGGTGGTTAATCAGCAATGAAGGTTGTCTCACACCTTGTTCATGTAGCTCTCGGCCTATGCAAAATTCAAAGTTGATTTTCATAGGGTCTTGATCAAAGTGTGTAAAGACCCTGAGCAGAAATTGCACCTGTTGCCTTATAAGGTGACGGATATAGATATCCAAGAAGTTGTGGGGCTTTGGCCTTAGGAATGGTGCATGCCTACGAAGTTAGATGTAGGAACAAGCACATGTGCAGAAATCTCTGCTGTGTAAAAGTGGAAGGATGCAGCTCAAAACGTTGCACGCACATTAACATAACAAAAGAAGAAGGAAGCTGCAGAGAAGGCTCGTATGGAGGAGGAACGCTCTGTAAAAGTTTAGACAGAAAGAGAACAGAAGGATGATGAGGAGAGTGAGAAGTCTACTTCTCTCCACACTGACGAGAAAGAGTTGTCAGAGTGGGGAGGAGGTGGCGGCGAGGACCAAAGTTGTCCTTTGATCCTGAAGAAGCGTGCGTAGGTTCAGAAGTGTGGACAATGAAAGAAACACGAGTCTGACAAGCAGATGCATATCAATCCCATGGTGCTAACATAGGGTGATCTCAATGAGATCAATGATATGATTCGGGACACAACAATAGAGGTGTTACAACAATTTGAGAAGTCATAAATGCATACACTAGCGAGCATCCAGAAGGATCTGCACGAGATGTAGATCTACGTGAATAGAATTCAAGTGGATGTTGATAAGGCGAATAGCGTGAAGGCAAGCCTGATGTAAGGACAGACTGCAGTGTCAGAGATTGAATGGCCCTTGGATCTTAGAGTCTTTCCTTTACCAGAAGGGTCAGGCCATGTGGAATCAGATGAGAATTTCATAATTCTCAACAAAATGAATAATATGGCATTGAACCTTGTCATGTTGCCACTTCAGACCCTTAATGAGTTGCAACAAGGATTCTCCGATGAATTGAAAATCAGAGGGCAGTCTGCATTCATTGTTGCTAGTGAGTTTAGAGTCAACAATGAGCAAATTTTCATAGAAGAGACTCAGGAACTGAAAGAACAAGAGGAATTCTAGACATAGCGCAAGAATTTGGTCATAGCAATTGAGTAGGCCTGCAAGTCCATGCCTAAGCTCAATATACCCGATGATGCAGATGTCTCTGCTAAAGTGAGGAAATTGGCTGTTGGAGTGCGAACATCAAAGGAAAAGGTTGAGAAGGTGATTTTCAATCCGAGGATGCAAATAACTAAGCTGCAGTTGAAGTTGTAGCCAACTACCCCACTAGAGGTTCAGAATAAAGAGGAGAAATGATAAAATAATCCATGGTCCAACTAGATGTCACAGTACAAGGACGCGACCAGCTCTTCACTCAGGCACTAGGCCTCTGGGATACACTGCAGGAGGATTCTACATTGCAATAGTTAAATAGAATAAGGGAAGTGCAACATAGTATGATGAGATCAGTATGATAATGCGAACATTGGCGCTAGTTTAGCACTTCGCGTGGTTACAGGAAGGAAAAGAAAAATTGTTGCATATATAGGAATTGCAAAAGAAGAAGTCCTTGCTTAGCACACGGCTTGAGCCTTGGATAGAGGAAGCTAGCCAGTTTTCACAAATCATTCATGAGAAGCTAAAGGCAATGTAGCAGACATAGAGGACTACGCAACTAGTAGTAAAGGTGTCGAACATAAAGAAATTGGTCCAAGAAGTCTAGCAAGAAGCAGAATAGAGCACTATGGAGCTTTAGGTACTGACTAAGGAATTCAACGAACTTTGCCAGAAAGTGGAACAAGCAGCTAAGTGACTTGAGGGCAAGTCAAGATATTTTTGTTGAGGGAAATGTTGGGCAAGTGATCCCCCCAAGGCAAGTTTTTGTGCTTAAAGCCCAAGTTTTTACCAAGTTCGATGTAAATACTCTACGATTTGTGGGCGCAGAGCATAAAGTTGTAATTGGGTCATAGGGTTGTCCACCCTTACACTTGTAAATGTAGTGTCGGCTTGAGAGTTCTACCCATGGTCCATGGACCATGGGATTGTATAAATAGAGCAAGGTTCTAAGTGTAGAAAAAACAAGAACAAGAAGGAGAAAATCAATCCAGGAAGCATTGAATTGAGGTGTAGAGTCATGTCTTTGTGTTGTACACTAGGAGAAGGCTTTGCAGCTAAGTGCACAGAGGCCTAGTAGTCCACAGTTGAGTGTGCAGACCCTTGCAGCTGAGTGGGTAGGGTAGGTTGGGTCTGTAACCAATTAAAGCATTAATAAAGATATGTTTTACCATAGTTCTATGTATGTTTTCTTGTTTTATGCATTAAAATATATTGGGTATAACTTGCAAGTTTACTGTTTATTTGTTGTGCAAACTTATATGAATGTGCTGAATAAGTAAATATATTTGTTTACACAATGATAACTATTTGTTATAAGAAGATAAGTAAGATTTGTGTTGTGACTTAACGAAATAGCACAAACCACTGCACTAATCGTGCGAAAGCCCCACAGCCCCTGGTTAGGGCTATGCGAAGACAAATATAGCAGGATTGTGATGGCCTCACAGGTTAGGAAAGGATGCAAAGTGACCTACGTGAAAGTATTCACAGTTGGACTAAACTGACCCCTCAGACATCTTAAGGGTGTGGAAACCTGGTTCTAGCATCCCCCATACTACTTCGAGTGAGACCTCAATTCGTGCTCTGCAAAATGTTGCTGAAAGGTCCAGTAGTATAGGGATTTGTTTGGCTAATTAATTTCAAACCTAGGTCAGGCCCTACCAAGCCAAAAAATGGTTTTGTTGCCACGACCGGAATCTGCATAAAGATGTCTGATGTCGTATCATTGGAATTCAACTAAGAAAGAAATTGAAGATTGGTTGGAGAGGAAAATTCACGAATTCGCAGTGCAGGAGAATAGGAATCCATGAATATCAAAGCATGAGTGGTTAGACTACTACCTATACAGAGAAATCCATGAAATTTTCTTCACATCTTTCCCTACTCAGCTGTATGAGTGGATCGAAAAGCTACCAGATAGCCAAGGAAGGTGGAAGCTTGATAATCCTATTATGTGGACTCTAGAATTGGTGCGCATATTGTAAGTATCAGAGGATAAGATCGCACGTGTTGTTGATCACTGGCTTGATTGGGTTATAGGAGGATTCATTACTGAGTTTGCAGTAGATACTTTAGTCAGCTATAGCAAGGCAAAGTGACGCTTTCTCAAAGGACCACAAGGTAAGTACGTTAAGTCTTTGAACACTTGGATTAAAATGCTACTGTGTGAAAAGTGGATTATGAGAATACATTTATGTTCAGGGTTATGCGAAGTGGGAGAATTTACAAAAATGGAGGTAGTGTAGAACTAGAAACTAACTCCTTGAATTCACCTCCACGAGGGGACGAGGAAGAGCTCATGAAGGTCTCACTAAGAAGTGTGATCAATTTGATAAGGCAAAGGATTCCATGCATACCACCCCCATGCACGCCACCACCAGCTTCACCACCTTCACCCCCATCTTCACTTGTACCACCTCTGCCACCACCGCAAGTCAATATGGCAAATACAATAAAGTTGTCAGTGTTCAATGGAGTAGGAAATGAAGATCCAGACCAGTTTTGGTTCGTGATAAAAGTCATATGGTAAACACATGGAGTTACAGATGAAAATATAAAGAAAGCAATGTTGGTTAGCACTTTGTAGGATCATGTGTTGACTTGGTATATTAAGCATTCTAATGACAATCCAAATGTGAGGATTGCGGATATCCAAATTGTGTTGAATACATAGCAGGCCGAAGTTAGAGGCATGGTCGATCATCGGGTTGAAGGAGATCACAATGCTACTAAGCGAGACTCCTTGGGAGTTGGACCAAAGACTGAAGTGCACAATTTACAAAGCCAATATGACTTTGATGGATGGACAACACCAACAATGGTTTGTATCATCACTAACGCTGCATTTGAGGAACACACTATCACAACAAAAGTTAAAAACTTAGGTAGAGGCCTTGGAGATCGTGATGAAGTTGTATGAGACCCCGATATAGGATCCTAACCTGGGAGTTCAGCAGATCCACATGCAATTGAAAAACTTATGCCTTGAGATGCAGAGTCTGAAACAAGACAAGACATCTCGCCTAAAAGTGCATGAAGAAGAATGGTACGTAAAGTGCAAGGTTCAGGGACATGACAAGGACCACTGCCCAATGTTCATGAATTACCTTGCGGGAGGAGGGCCAATGCTGTTAAGACTAGAGTTCTAAGCAGGGCCTAGCGTGGCGCCTACTTTGTGGTGTGTGATTTGTCAAATAGGAGGAAAGCATCTTGCAGACAACTGTCATCTACTGTAGAGGTACACGCAGAATTCGCAACAGCTATTTTGTAATTTATGTAGATCAGTGGTACATGATGAGCGTACCTATAGAAGCTATGAGCTAATGATGGATAGGAACCCCACCTATAGAGTTCAGGCTAAAATGCGGCCCCTTAACCAGAACACAAGAATGGTGCAAACCAGATTTTAGGGGCGTGGATAAGGCCGGGGTGGAGGAGGACCTGAAAGAGGTCGTGCATAGATGATATGTTACAATTGCAGGGGGCCAAGAAATTATGCATGTGATTATATGAACCCAACACATCCATCATGTCTGTATTGCACCTTGTTTGATCATGAAATGGAGGATTTTCCGACATTGATAGTTAGACTGCGCTAGAAGGGAGTGCTCCAACCTCCCCTAACTCAGAACCTGCAAATGATGAGGCCTGAGCCGCGCGAGCAAGTGCCAAATGTGAACATTGTGCTTTGAAGTGGAATTAGGACAAGAGAATATAAAGGAAAATAGCTGGAAGATAGTACTTAGGTTTAGAGGGATCCGAAAAAAGAACCAGAGTTTGATTTAGAGCGCACTAAGGAAACCTTCATGGAAGCTTGGAAGAGCTTCGCTGATGCCTCCATTTTAGGAAGCAAAGACATACAAGAGCCAAAAATGGACCCATCAATGCTAATGATGTTCCTAGAAACATGCATGAAGCTATTGCACAATAGTAAGGCTACAAAGGGATTGCAAAAACTCATTAATAGATGCGTTGGGACCGTGCTAGGAGAACCGCATGTAGTCTGGAAGATTGGAAAGCATGTGACAAGGATAGGAAGAGAAATGAGGTTGACCATGCAGAATGGAGAGTATGAGATGGACCAATTGATTCTAGACCTAGGATCGGATGTGAATGTTCTGGCAAAGAAAACATGGGAGTGCATGGGAACGCCAACATTGCAATGGTCTCCTATCCAACTATGAATGGCGAACCAACAAAAGATCATACCTATGGGGAGATTGCAGAGAATCACCATGGATATTGAATGGGCAAGTGGGCTAGCAGAATTTGAAGTGATAGAGATTGTTGATGGCAGAAATCCCTACCCTGCACTCTTAGGAATCCATTGGGCCACTCACATGAATGGGGTGATAAATCTGAAGAAGCACAAGATGATTTTTGAGAAAATGTCCCTACGCGTAATCATACCTTTGGACCCTATTGAGGGATCACACTACATTGAGCCAGTGTGAAACTATGAAAGTGATGACGACTTAGACTGCATCTACAAGATAACAGCGCGAGAGCAAGACTGGGTAAATCCCATCGCAGATGGACAGATCTCATGGGAGCGTGAAAGCTCTTGTACATCTGATTTAGATGAGGAAATAGAATGATGGTAGAACTAGTTATATGAGCTAACCACGCTAAACTCTAACATGATGACAAGATCATTGCACTGCATATTGACAGAAGTGAGGGATCTTCCTACTTATGATGGGTTAAGTGAGGTAGATGATTTCTTGAATAGATTTGAAAGAGAGGTGTCAGAACAACAACGTTTTGAGGCTTTGAAATGGGTATCGTGTGCTATGCCCACACGGTGGGGGGTATGCACCAAGGAAGCTTTAAAGACTGGCACAAATGTAGGAGAATGATGTGCATGCATTTTCAGAAGCCTCATATGTGACTAACAAATAAATATAATGGACAGGACAGTCCATGCATGTACCTGTCCAGGTGGGCACAAGCATGTGTTAAACAACCTGTGTGGATGCACATGAACTTCATGTTAGGGGACATGGTTAATAAGCATGTGTGGGCGAGGCAATTGCATGAACGATCCCTCCAATTGGGATCACAGAGTGTGGTAATAACAAGCATGTAGGAGGTTACCCACGCAGAAGCCTTTCACAAAGTGTACGAAGCACTGAACTTGGAATATAACGCGCAGTGAAGTGATTGGGACCTATGTGTACCAACGGTTTGGTGGGCTTATAGGATAATGTATAAAAAAATGACAAGACATACACCCTCTAGGTTCACTTATGGAGCAGCTGCTATAGTCCCAAGAGAGTATGTTAGGCCTAGTCCACGCATAACAGTGCTAGTGGGTCTTAGGCTCCAAGGACTCATGAAAGAAAGGGTGCGGTTAAGGAAAAAAAAGCACTATGGTGGAAGCAGAAGTCGAGAAGCTTGAGGAAGAAATAAAGAATGATTTTTTCGATAAGAAAGTTGTGGTGATAAATCAGGATGCGCACGATCACGTTGACAAATTTGGGGACTACTGCTGAGAGTTGATCAACTTGATGCCTTGGGTTGGACCGTATATTACTAAATGGATCACCATGGTGGCACAATGTAGATGGTAAATTGTGCGATGTAGACAGTAAAAATAAAAGGTTATTTTTTCCAAGAAAAATGATGGATGACTAGTTGAAACCCTATACAGGGGGCATGGCCACCTGACTAGCTATGGGAAGTATAGTCTTAGCACTCCAGGTAGTTGAAAGGAGGCACGAGACTATAAACTACTATGCCCGAGAGCTGTGCAATGTCGAGGGTGCGCACAAGAGCAAAGTGTCACAAGGTTTGCAACTGTGCAAGGGTCTTTGCATTCCTGCGCGGGGTGGTTATAAAGTGATCGTTGTAGTCACCATTCACGATGTGATGCTTGACATGAGATCAAGTGGAGTGGGCAACAGGCATTTAAGATGAGCTTTAGGGGAAAGATTTGGGAAAATCTACCACCAAGGGAGCATTAATGGACACGATTTGGGGGGAATGGTCGAATTCAAATTCAAAAGGTGCTATAAATTGCAAAGGGTTGCCCAACAAGCAACACTTGGTCATTTGAGAATTAACTTGTCATGCGCCCTGAGTATTCTGAACCGAGACCTATTTTCCCCATGGAGAGCATTGTTTAAGCACCTAGATAAGTAGTTGAGAGACTTCTAGATGACCAAGATGGAAATGTATGAAGAAGCTAGGGAAATCATATAAATGACTGTCGAAGAAGCCGCGTAGGACATGGCGATAAGAGATTCCCCTTAGAGTGTTGGGATTGTTGTGCAAATCGCTAAATCACCGCGCATGCTGAGACCAAAGAATGATAAGCAACCCATGATTCTAGTGCACATGTCTCCTCAAAACCTACTGAGAACTAAATTTACCATGGAAGAGAAAGGGAAAGTAGTTAATTTGGAAACCGATGAGGAGGAGAATGGTCTAGAGGACATCCTCATCAAAGAGGATGTGGACAAAGACATGGAGGAAGAAACCGACGCTACAGACCATCCCACAAGGCTACCTAAGTATGTCTGTTCATGGAAGGGGAAGGAAATGGTGCCCAAGGACCTCGATGAGAGCAAGAGCTCTCTACAGACTCTGTTCATCCTGGATGATATTATTTTTGAAGGAACGTACCTGGGACGAATGCCAAGTTTTAAGTTCGAAGATTGGGATCTCACCAACCATGAGAAATTCCCTCACTTGGTGATCATGCAACTCATGAAGCCAAAGTAGAACACCGTAATAGGAATCATAGAGTTGGAGCTGCACACATGGTTACGCAGAGTCGAAAAGGAAGGGTTGCTGAACCTACTTTGGGTGCTACATTTCCATCATGCCCGAGTGACTATCTTCATCATCAAGCATCTACTCTGCCTGGTGCATGGTGGGTGTGCGCTTCACTGTGGGCTACTAAAGATGCGCTCTACATCCATGACAATAAAATATTCTTGGTGTTCATGGAGATGAACATTAGAATGGGGATAAACTGCAATCCTCGGTTATCACCCAATGTCTATAGGAACCTATAAAGTTTCGTAGAGTTTAAAGTGGACTTTCATCACATCTACTTCAGGGCGCACAAGGACCCTGCGAAGAAGTGGAACGAGCTACCATATATGGCCACAAATTATGTGATCTTCGATGTACTAGAGACGTGGCCACTGGAATGGCACGCCCCAGACATCTCGATAGTGGAAAAGTCTGCTATGGAGAAAAAGAAGGAGGAGGCAAAACTATGCATGACACAGTTGGCAGGAAAGAGAAGGAAAGAAGTAGTAGCCACAAAGGCATAAGCCCGGGACGCTGCATAGACAACAACAGAATGGAAGAAGGAAACAAAAATGGAACGCACGGGCCAGAAGTCACCTTCGCTTGAGTAGGAGCAAGAGATGGAAACAAAGGTAGAGGTGGGAGGCATAGATCCACAGACAATGTCGACACTATTGAAGCATCAGTGCATGAGAAAGTAGATGGTGTCGCACAAGAAGGTAAAAGCCTCGAAGATGTCCATCAACATGATCACCCTTACCGAGGGGGATCTGAATGATATAGGAGAGACGATGCACAACTTCACCACAGAGGCCCTCAAGAACTTTGTGGAGGAGAATCAGATTATGTTGGAGGCCCTCCAAGCATAGATTCAGGAGTTATAGGTGCGCACTCCTCAGTCTGGTACTCTCTCGACTAGCCTTGTAGTAGGAACAGTCACAACCAAGGAAATGATGTGCACTCGTATGACCAACATAATAGTGCTGCCAGAAGGGGCACTAGTTACGAAAATGAGGCTAACAGGCCTATTGTCAGTACATTTAAAGGAATAGGAATCAACATGGTTGTGCTCCCTCAGGAGACGCTTTATGTTCTACAAGATGGGATTATTGTAGAACTATGGGCTAGGGAGAGATGCACATTGCAGGTGTTGACCGAACAAAGGATCAACATGGAGTATTTGAGCTTACAGTGTGACGAGGTCATATCTCAAAATAGATCGATGGTATAGGTAATTGAAGAAGCCTACCAGATGGTCCTTGGGCTGGCCATCTAAGCGGAAGCACCAGAAGAGGCACGCATCCAAATATTAGCAGCCGGAGTGCACGAGGTGCAGGAAGAAATGGCCAAGGTTCAGCTGGAGCTGAACCTTTAGATAGAAGAGCTATGGTTGAAGGCGCAACCTTCAACTGCTCCAGAGGTAGGGGACCAGCACACCAGTGCCATTACATCAGGGATGGAGGAGATTAGTAGTGCAATGAGGGAGTGCACCATAATGTTGGAATAATCGTTTGAGGTCCTCACCACTCTGTAGGAGGACCCAAACATACAATGTTTAGAAATAGAAGCGTGTGAGCTACAACAACAGTATGACAACATCAAAGGGACCGCACAGATGGTGGCCCTCACATAGAGGCTCACACGAATGAAACAGGCCAAAGCGTTGAAGGAGCAAGTAGGCATAGCGTGACACAGAGAGGCGGTTTTGAAGATGCATGTTTAGCCTTGGATCAACAAGGCCTTCATAATCATAACAACAATTGAAGGCAAGCTCATCCAAATGCAGGGGACACAAGAACAGATACAAGGAAGCAGTTCTGACATCGCGGTCTGGGAACAATGCATAAAAGAGATACAGCATGCACCTACTTAGTGTGATGTTGACCTTGCAGCGGTCCAAGTAGAATTGGGAGATCTTCGTGCGAAGATCTCTGCACCGATAGAGTGACTTGAGGGTGAGTCGTGATGTTTTTGTTTGGGGCTTGTTGGGCAAGAGATCACCCTGACGCAACTTTTGGGGCTTAAAGCCCAATTTTTGACTAAGTCTGATGTAAGGAATCTGTAATTTGCGGGTGCAGAGCATGAAGTTGTAATTGAGTCATAGGGTTTCTGCCCTTACTTTTGTAAATGTAGTGTCAGATTGAGAGTTCTACCCATGGTCCATGGACCATGGGATTGTATAAATAGAGTGAGGCTCTAAGTGTAGAAAAAATAAGAACAAGAAGGAGAAAATCAATCCAGGAAGCATTGAGTCGAAGTGTAGAGTCGTGTCATTGGGTCATAGAGTAGAGAAGGCTTTACAACTGAGTGCACAGATGCCTAGTAGTCCTCAGCTGAGTGCGTGGACCCCTGCAACTGAGTGCGTAGAGTAGGTTGGATCTATAACCAATTAAAGCATTAATAAAGAGAAGTTTTACCATATTTCTGTGTATGTTTTCATGTTTTATGCATTAAAGTATATTGGGTATAACTTGCAAGTTGACTGTTTATTTATTGCGCCAACTTATATGAATGTTTTGAATAAGTAAATATAATATAAGGTATCTGTAGATAACTAATTTTTATAAGAAGATAAGTAAGATCCATGGTGTGACTTAGGGAAATAACGCAGATCGCTACTCTAGCAGCGTGAAAGCCCCACAACCCCTAGTTAGGGCTGCGCAAAGATGAACATAATAGGATCATGATAGCTTCACAGGTCAGGAAAGGGCACGAAGTAACCTAAACGAAAGTATTCACAGTTGGACTAAATCAATCCCTTAGACATCTCAAGGGTGCGGAAACCTAGTTCCAGCATCCCCCCATACTACTTTGGGTGAGACCTCAATCTACACTCTACGAATTGTTGCCGAAAGGGCTAGTAGTACATGGATCTATGTGGCCAATTAACTCTGAACCTAGGTTAGGCCCCAACAAGCCAACAAGCATGTTGGGATGGGGTCCCTTGGATCACTTTGGGGTTAGTTAACCCAAATTTTGTATATAGTTTTGTAAAATATGTAAAGTCTCAGTGATATGCGGAAGCGAAGCTTGTAGATGAATAAGAGTCAAAGGGACTTAGCTCGTTGTTTTGGTAAAGTTTTGAGTCATTTTTGAGATTCACCCATGGTCCATGGACCATGGCATTATATTGACAATTCTATAAATAATCGAGTCTTAGTGAGTCTTAGTAGGACAAGTTTGGATAGAGAACTGGGAACAAAAAATAGGTTTTGTTGTCTTAAGTGAGAGTTAACGCAGGAAGGCTCTACTTCCTACGCTTAGGTGGAGAAGGGAAGGCTCTTGCATCAGATTGTGCAGGATGCTTGGATAGAGTCCACAACTGACTACGCGGACCCCTATAGTTGTGTGCATAGGGTAGAGACTCTGTAATCGGTGAACTTAAGATCAATATAGAAGACTTTTTTCATAATTATTGTATCTTTTCATTGTATCTATTTATGTTATATGTTACCAATTAATTCCATGTTTTATGGAATAATGATTGAATGCTACACGAATTTATGGGATATGTATTAATAATGTATGAAATGAATGCTTAGCCACTTCTGCGAAGTTACATACAATTTCTCTTATGTTTTCCAATGACTTAAGTAGATCTACACAAAATCTAATCTGGGATTGCATGTTTTGCATGAAAGTAGATAAATCCTTTGTTCTAGGTCCGCAATTACTTATCGTAGGCCTTCGTGAAGACCTGAAGCTGGTTGACCTAGTTGGAGGAAAATAGCCCTTGGATATCATTGATCTGTGTGGAAGCAGATGTAAGGCACTGAAAGACGCCATTTGTATCTGGATGCAGAAACTTGGTTCTTTCATCCCCCAACACTACTTCAAGTGAGACTACAGTCTGTGCTACGTGTGGTGTTTCCAAAAGGGCCAATAGTGTAGGGTTTTATTGGCTGGCGCAACTAACTATAAACCTGCATCAGGACCCTCGAAGCCAACAAAGACACCTACATAGGATATATGGAGGCTATCCACCTCATTAAATCTCTAACTCATTTTGATATCACATAATCCTCTCCAATAACTCAAATTCACTAGCATCCAAGTAACTCTAAGTGAGTGACAAGGACAAATGGGACCAGATCCACAAATCTTGAAATTTTGGAGCAGAGAATTCCTCCTTTCAAAAAAGTTTCCCCTCAATTATTTTTATATAAGAAAACTTTTTCAAAAAAGTTTCCCCTCAATTATTTTTATATAAGAAAACTTGTTGGAGGGCAAAAACCTTTGGGTTTGGGCTCAACCTAGAGGTTTTAGTGCCTCTCTTGTATTTCCTTCTTGTTCTTGTTTCAAAGAATTGCAATCCTTCTCTTGTCTTAGTAGATATTATATAATAAAAATTTGTAATTTCAAGCTTTCCTATCACTTCTCTTGTGCAAAGAGTGATTGGAAAGATCTACAATAACAACTCAAAAATATTTGTTTCTGAATTCTTGGAAATGGATAGATGTTAGTTTTCCTACTTATTCTCTGCAATTTAGGATTTAGTGTCATTAGGTTGAGAATTAAATTATTGTTGTGGAATAGAATAGTCTTAATCAAATTCAACTCATATTTTCCATAATAATTTGTCTCATTGCATTATTTATTATTTGATGCATGTATCTACTTAGTTGCAGGGACTGTGCTAATCAACAGGGGAGAGAACACTTTTCCACATCCACCTAGGCCTTTCCATTTTCATCATAGGTATCCCACCTTGCTTCCAATTTTTCTTTGGATTCACTCTATTAAGGAAAATGAAGGACATTGTGGGTATCAACATTGGTGGAAAATAGACCTACAAGGGGTACTAGGCTTGACTAAGTGGCTCCCACGCCCTTCATTCATCACCTTTTACCTTCATACACCTCTATTCACCTCTAAGACACCACTTCCGTCCTTGAAATTCTCTTAGACCCCATCCTATAGAAAAATAGAGCTTCTTGTAACAATACATGCCCTCTTGTACCACCTCCTTTAGCAGCGGTGTAGCTTTGATTTCTTCAACCTGTTTTGATCCAAACTTGGACTATGGCCTAGTTAACTTGAATAATAGCCCCCACACTAGGATTTCATTATTAAGGAAGACCTTAGGACCCAACCTGTTAACACCCAAGTTGTTCCCTATGACTCCCAAGGGAATACGGCCGGGGTAACCACTAACCAATCTTTGGACTATAGCTTCCAACCCAGCTGTAATCAGAGAGGGCTCTCTCTGTAAGGTTTGTCACTGTTTTTATGGAGTTTTAGGCTAGTTATGAAGTAAAGGTTTGTTTGTTTTTGTTTGTTTGCGAGGATGTTTTCTGATAGTTTTGAAATGTTCTCTGCAGGTAGATTAATCCATTGGGAAATGGGGTCTGTAGCTATTGTTTCCTTGAGATCCTGGTTTAGTGCAGCTGGAATCACAGGGCCTTTATATATTTCATAAAACAAACTGTAAATTGTGAGGGTGAAATGTGAATCAATCAGTGAAGAGCAGTTAAGAATTCTTTACTGAGCTGAGGTGTGAGAAAGGGACCTATTACTCAGGAGCAATACCTGAATTCTTGAAACAATAGATCACTGTGCTGATATAGTGTGAAAGGTAGCAATTAAGAATTACACTTTCATTACCATAACTGAAGAAAACATTTATAATAGCTTA